>PVKS010008335.1:0-68774 GCA_004027875.1 Aplodontia rufa | reverse complement strand
TTTTCTCTTTAAAAACAAAAAGAAAAAGAACAGGAATTTCTCTTGCTGTCCTTACTTAAGCTCTTTGCCAGAATCTCAGTGCATACCTGCCCTGTCCTACAGTATTATGGAACAGCACACAGTAAGCTGTGCTGTGGGGAGGAGGATGGAGAGAAATGGTAAGATAGAAGACCAAGGCCAGAAACTCAGGCAACATGTCTTGGGACTTTGAACTTAAGACAGGAGCCAGTCTGGGTTGACTTGGGGTAAATATCTGCCTCAGCCAACTCCAGATATGCTCCAGTTTAGAAAGGACCTGCTTCTTTACTTTTGATGAATTTAGGTTTGCATGGGCTTCTTTTCCACTCTTGAGGGCATGTCACATATTTCGCATGTAACAAAGGGGATCCTCACCTAATTCAAGGAGAACACATGGCTTTGACTAACTCATTTCCACAGTTTAGGTGCATTCCTAGCATTCTACAGAGAAAAGTTAACCTCTCAAGGAAAGGTGTTACTTCTTAAAAACCAAGAATATGAAGGGATATATAGCAAAAATGGAACTTTTCTCTTCCTTGCCTGGATAATTGTCAGTAGTTTCTTCTGGTATACCTTAACATTTTGAAATGTTGCAAAAAATATAATGCAAGTCCTGCACTATTCTGAGAAGCCGTTTAATAAGTTAGCATTACTCATCCATTAATGATTGCTAATGTATGAAAGGATTTTTCCAGCTCTCAGGTTTGTTACAGGTCACATTCCATCTTCAGAACACACTTCTTCAGAGTTCAGACAGGGGAAAGCGTTTAACACTACAGTCCGCTAGAAGCCTGTGGTTCCTTACTTTCTCTTAAAGATGTCACTTTTCAGGCTGCTAAATTAAGAGTCCGCGGAGCCACGTGACCCACCTAACCCTGATCAAGCAGCCAACCAATCGCAGACAGCGGAAAAGCCCGTCCCAGTTTCGCACGCTCCGCTCCGGACAGTCAAAGGAAAGGGCAGGGGTGCTAGGAATCTTACAAACCCCAAGTATTGCCGGACAGGCTGTTTGATCACACACTTGAAAGTTCGCTCTCACTTCTGGAGCCACGTGACTGCAGGCAGGCGGGCCTTCTAAGTCACCAGGGACTCTGGAATGGGTATTTCGGGCTGAGGCAGCTTTCTGTCCCATTTCCCTAGAACTGGCTGGCAAGGAAGCCCCTTTGTATCACGTCTTAATATCAGTTCAAGGATCCGCCAAGACATCGACTAAACCCTCTTGGATAGCTTCCTGTCGCCTCTCCAGGGAAGTTCTGAGGCCCAAGTGGGAGAGTGGCCGAAGACTGGACAAGGCTCACAGGCCTAGTGCCCAGATCCCTGCCCCAGGACTCGAGGGTGGTCACCCCTGCCTCTCACAACACGCCACAGTCGCACACCAGCTCTCCTGCTACTCCTTTGATCTATTGTTTAGTATGAAGGCTAATTACTGTCACTACATTAGGACTCCGTTCCTCAGGAGAAAGCGTCAGTGGGACACGATCGGCAAACTAACCTGATTAAGTCTACGTCCAACCCCTCTCCCCCGTTCAGCTATACAGGACACCCGAGAGGTTTCCAGACGCCGCCCCAGGGTGGAAATGGGTGTGGAGAAGCACCTCAAGGAGAACCCTGTTAAAAGCCACACTCCTCTAACCCGTTCGCCACAGAGACGGCCGGGGCCTGGGGAGCAGCAGTCCGGGTGCGCAAGCTGCGCACTTCTTGTGGCTCAGATGAGCCTCCCGGCTGCCGCCCACCGAACGTGCGCCAGCTCACGGCTGCGGGAGGGACTCCCTGCTCCGGCCGGCACCTGGCGCAAGGCGTCCTCGGAGGCGCCCACCTTCATCTGCCGTCGGCTCTCACCCTGCTGAAGACCGAGGGGCGAGCCCTATGCTATCGCGCTCCTCTGGGCCAGGCCCGGCTCTCTGCCTCCTTCCTAACACTCCGCCTGGCAGAGGAGGCAGAACCATTGTTCAGTGGCTCAGAAGCCCACAGTCCCCAGCCCCTGTCAAGGGTGTGAAAAACCAGGCAAAGCAGTAGCTCTGGGGGAGGGGGTATAAGGGAATGAAGACTAGTTCAGGCGAGGGTTTAGGACACCGAAAACCCCGCTGTCCCCCAAGCCAGGCTTCCTGTAGCCACGGCGCTGACAGCTCAGAAGCGCCACCAGGGTGGGGAGGGAAAGGAGACGAGGAGAGCAGAGTGGCGCCTCCTAGGAGGGGGGTGGGCGAGAGAAGACCGTGCCTCGGGCCCCCACACACGCATCCCCGGCACCCCGTCTAGCTTCAGGTCGTCTGCGGAGGGGCGCGTCCCCACTCACCCGCTCCGGTGGCGCCGCTGTCCGCGGGCGCCCAGCACAGCGCGAGCAGCAGCCAGAGCGCCCAGCGCGCGGACGTGCCCATGGTGCCCGCCTGGATGGTGCCGCCGCCGTCGCCGTTCGCTCCGCACAACAAGTTACCAGCCCTTCGGAAAGGAGGAAGGAGGTGGGGGCGGGGGAGGGGGAAAGGGAGGAGGAGGGGGAAGGAGTTAGAAGGGGGAAAGGGAGTGGGGAAGAAGAGGGCACCCCCTCCCCTACAACTTGCACAATCTCCTCCCCACCAGCCAACCCACCCACCCACCCACCCACCCACCTCCCCAGGCTGCAGCAGCGGTGCAAGCCGAGGCTGCAGGCAGAAAATAATGCAGGCTCTGCAGAGGAGGGGAGGGGAAGGGAGGGGAGGGTATCGGAGAAGGGGGGAGGGAGAGGGGGTGGGGAGCTGAGAGCAAAGGAGAAGACACCAGAGAGGAGGCAGCCGCGGAGCACCCACACTGGCAGCGGCTGGAGCGCGGGGTGAGCAGCCGGAGGGGGCGGGAGGGGGAGTGGTCAGCAGGGGGCGGCGGCTGGAGCCTGCTTCTCCACGCGCTACTCTCACACGCGCCAGGCAGCCGCGTGCCTGCGCCGGGGGTGTGCGAGTGTGTGTGCAAGTGTAAGCGTGCGTGCGTGAGTGGCAGTGGCCGCGGCTGCTGCCGCCATCCGGACTGCTCCAGGGGCCCGGCGCGTCCGCCCGGGGCTCACGGGGGCCCGGGGCGGCCTCTGGTTGGCTCGCGCACCGCCTTCGCCTCCAATCCCGGGTGTCTGTCCTAATTTCCTGATCCAGGGAACCTGCTGCCGCCGCTGCTGTGCGCTCCCTACAGTCATAACTGTACCCTCCGGCAGTCGCCGACAGTAAATGCAGCAGCAGCAACAGAAGCAGCAGCAGTTAGCTCTGATGCAACTATTGCTGCTATTGCCACCACCTCCCCAATAAAGGGGCTTGCAGCTGGGGGGGACTTGCAGCTTCCAAGGGCAGCAAGCTTCTCTTTATCACCCGTAAGAGAGGTTGGTACTGTGAGGTGGGTAGGTAGCATCTTCTTGGGCCTCTCCTCTCCAACTAGAAAGTGATGAAAAGGAGGGGGTCCAGACGTTTGGGCGGCTCTGATGTAGGATTCAGGATGCCTATCTCAATCGCACGCTGAGATGCCATTTTACTAAAAATTAAATATGTCTTTAAGCGAGAGGGAGTGTGTGTGACAGAGGGAAGGAGGGAGCACTCGCGGTTGTGGCTTGTCCTCTGTAATAGAACAAGACTAAAATAACCCAGTCTGGGATGAGGAGGAGGGAAATTGCTAGCGCAGCTCTGCATTCTCTCATCAACCATTATAGTTAATTGCTAATTGCACAAAATGATAGTTGGAGGGGCTGTAATTAAAAGCTTAACCTTTTCTGGTTGGGGGGAGGGGACCCCAGTGGATTTTTTCTTCTTGATATACTTTGTAACATTCAATTACAAGGCTTAAAGAAAGAGAAAAGGAAGGAAAAGCAACACTCTTAGAAAGGATTGATTTTTGTTTTGTGCCTAATAGTTCCTGAACCTGTAATTTGCTTTTTGTGTACTTCAGTTTTCTTGCACACTTTATTTCTCCCGATTGAGGTGCGTCGTCTGCTGTGGCCCATTGACCAGCTAACAGGTGCGGGAACCACTGCATCTTCTTCAGTGAAGAGTTTTTATACAGTTTTTAAAAGTTGTCTTATCTTGAATGACTCAAACTTGGCAGATTTCAATAATATCATGTCCTGAGCTCTATTCTGTTGATGATCTGAGAAATAGAGGGCACAGCCTCACTGTATTCTCTTTGCCCTGGTTCTCCAGGGTATTTGTCAAGGCTAGTCAGCAGAAGGGATGTTTATTTAGGAACTTACTGTTCCTAGGAGACACAGAGGTGAGGAACATTCTAAGTCAGAATACATTCAGGTTTACCCAGATTGTGACTGAAAAACATGGAGGGGCTTTGTTTGATGTACAGGTGAGGTCTTATACTCTATGTCACCGTGAATGTTGTTTTGCCTACCCTATGGTTACATGGTCAACACAAACTTCAGGAGCCACACACATGTTGCATGTGAAACAATTGAAATTTGTGTCATTTGGTGGTGCGGATGTACGCCAGTTTTGTCTGCCTTGCGGCATTGAGGTTTGAGTGTTCTTGGGGTTCACAAAGGCCATTATCATTTTACAGAAGACAAAAGGGAGAAGAGGGTATGATTAAATCAATATGAAAAGGCACAGCATTAATAGAGAGTGATGTAGTTTGTTTTTAACATTTCACTCATAGAGCAATGTACACTACAAGCTAAACATTGATACGGAACAATAGGACTTATCTTTGACAAACATGTATTATGCTGTCAAGCATAAATAAACTGTTGGCAAACTTAGCTGCACCTCTGTGTTCAATCCTGTACCTTTTTGTTGAGTCAAAAGAAAGCATAACCTTTCTGATTGGCTCTGTATCTTGGAAAGAAATTACTGGGTTTCTCTGTGCCTGCCTTCTGACCTACAAACTGAAGACAAAATCAACCCAAATAATATCAGAGTGTTCTGTGGTCTCAAGAACCAGCTTTTTGCAAAGTGTTGATGATTAGATGAAAAGGGTTATAAGAAGGAATGTATTTGATTAGTATAGAAAGTAACCAATAATAAATAATAAATAAATCATGAGTGGAGATTGATGTGGATGAACTAATTGAGCTCAGAGAGATTGACACTGCTGGTTTCTAGAAATGTTCAGGTAAATGCATAGGTTGTCCCACAGTCCAACCACATTCAGTGATTTGCTGAAGCAATATGCGCTGAGCATCTCTCGGAAGTAGGTTATTTGCAAGGTCGTGGGCATATAGAGATGTTTATCTGAGCAGCCTGAGGGATCTGAGAGACAGATAAGTAGGCAATCATAGTGCCCCATGCGCTGAAATATATTGCAGAAATGTTCAAGGGGTTATATTATAAGACTGGTTATAAGGAAAGAGCAGCTAATATGGCCTCAAGATGAGGGTTCCAGAAAAGGCTTTTCAGAGATTCGTTGCTGAGCTGAGTGTACTCATGAGTTTTACCAAGTAATTCAAATTCTCCCTCCTTCTGGGCACATGACAGGATTGCACTACCTGGCCCCCTGATGGCTGGGTAAATTGAAAGGCTAACTTTGGCTATTTATGAGCAGGAGTTATAGGATACCTCTTCCAGACTAGGGCATCTATTGCTTGGTATGATGAGCTCTCTTTGTCTGTATGGTGAAAAAAAAATCAAAAACATTGCAGAGGTGGCTGTTTCATTGGCCCAGGTCTCTGATTAGATTCATTCAGAACTACTCATCTGAGTAGTTCCCTGTTACCTACATGTCTTTGGTAATGGCCACACACATTAGAGATCTGCAAACTAGGGCTTGTGGGCCAAGTGTTGCCAGTGATTTGTTCTTATATGATCTATGAATAAGAATGATTTTAAAAATATTTTAAAGGGTTCCAAGAAAGAGAGAAAAGAAAAAGAAGCAGCAACAACAGAGATTTTATGTTGCTTACCAAGCCTAAACTATTTACTAGCTGTCTTTATTGAAAAAGAAAAACTTATCAACCTTTGACACAGAGCAAGTGAGAAATAAATCTTTGTTTTTTTCATTTCCTGAGATTTTGTTATAGCAGCATAACACAGCATTTACCTTACTGATACACTTGGGAAGTGGGAAGGAAGGCTTTGGCGAGCTGAGGTGATTAAGGCACAAGAGCAGTAGGTATTCAAAGTAGAGTAAGACACTCAAGATGGGTCAAAAGTGGACTAATGATGGGAAGTAAGGCAGAAGAAAGGTCAGGACTGGATTAAGTGGAGACTAGAATGTCATGCTAAGACATTATATTTTATCCTATGAAGCATAGCAAGGCCTTGTAATAAATCTTGATCAGGGGCCTGACATCCAATTTTGTTTTTAATTTTTAAAGAAAGATTCCTCTGTCTGTGATATGAGGGGTGACTTATTTGGAGAGCAGGGTAGAATAAGACTAGAGGAAAAGAAATTAGAGGCACCAGTAGTGAGAGAGTACATTAAAGGAGAAAAAGAAACTACTATTTTTGGTACAGATTCTAGGCCCCACCTTGACCCTGAATCAGTAAATCTAGGATGAGGCCCAGGAATCTATATTGTAACCCTATTCTATTTGATTCTTAGGATTAGTCATGATTAAGAAAAAAGTTCTAGAGATTGTCTTCTTCAATGCAATTTTAACCGCTAAGTAGCTTCATTTCTGTCAAATATGTGTGTGTGTATTTGTCTAGTTTTTCTGAAAGAAGTAGGTTAGGGCCCGTAGAAAATGCTAAGGTTAATCCTTGTCTTTTTTTTTCTTCAAGACACTTAGCCTAATAAATATTGGTCTCAGAAGTAATCTTCAATCCACTTTGCTAATTTGTAGGACTGTTTCCTGCAACGCCAGCATTGGAAGTAAGAAATGAAAAGAACTATCCACTCTGGGAGTATTTTGATAGTGACTTCTCAGTTCTCCATTTCAGCATTTTCTAGTTGTATGCATTCCAGTGAAATGCATAGAATTCATTCTTCTCTCTGGTCTCCATAGGTGGGACCTGATGGTCTAAATCAATGGGTCACAAGTTTTAGTGTACATCTGAATCACTTGAAAGGTTTATTTAAACATGGATTGCTGGATTCCATTCCCAGAGTTTCTGATCAAATAGGTCTGGAGTGGGGCCCAAGAATTTGCTTTTTCTAATAAATCCCCATGGAATTCTGATGAAAGTGAATACACTTTGAGAACTGCTATTCTAAACCTCATCTGCATAACTTCCTCCCTTGACTACTGATTGGTCAGGGCCTCAACCAGTCAAAACTTGTGCCATTCTCTGGCCACACTGATTGAATGCTTAAGCCCCAAGTACATTACCCAAGTTGCTTCAGTTATAGTAAAACTCAGGACTTTTGCATGGGACTTTTACTTGGTTAGAAAAGTATTTTCTTCTAACTAATGTGATATGTGAGCATGAGGCCAGAACTGCTGGCCATTTTTACTATTGTGCCACCTTGAAGGAGGCCAATTTGAAGATGATGCTGACTCATGGAAAAGAGGAAACTGAGAGAATCAGAAACAGCACCCAAACCTGTAAGCCTGGGCCCAGCTCATCTAGTTTTGAAAGCTGATGTTCTGTGGGACTTCTCGCTTACCTTAGTCAATAAATCCCATTGTTGCTTAAGTCAGTTTAGATTAGGCTCTTACTTTTATACTAAACCAATAAAGATCTCCTCGCAAGGGTTGTAATGTGCCTACCATAAGCAATAGGCAAAATGCCACATGTGGCCACCCAGTGGAAATGATGTACCACAAGCTTCCTGGAGGATATTCAGAAGAGG
The DNA here is from genome assembly GCA_004027875.1 of Aplodontia rufa. Lineage (NCBI taxonomy): Eukaryota > Metazoa > Chordata > Mammalia > Rodentia > Aplodontiidae > Aplodontia > Aplodontia rufa. The sequence continues at coordinate 61,076 of PVKS010008335.1, read as the reverse complement.
AATATAGGGATTTTAAGGCCCATCTTGAATGACTCTTTTCTTATGCATCCTGGCCAAATCAAATCCCCATCCTTACCTCAACCCCAAATCAGATGCCTAATATAGAATTCCTATAAGTGAACTCTGTCTCAGGGTTATAATCTAGTAAGAATGATTTTTTTTATCTCAAGACCGAAGACAATTTTGCATACTGCTTTTGAATAATTTCAGATGAAATCATGTGCATTCAGGGTGGTATAATTATAGGCTTCTTTTGAATAATTTCAGAAAATAAAAATGTGGCCAGATATGCTAAAAATACTTTATGGTTGAAGAGAAACTCCAAAATGGGTTGATTGTGAGACCAGACTAGTAGTTTTCAATTGGAAGTTGTTATATCTCCCAGGAAACAGTTGTCATTTTTATATGACATTTGTCAATGTTTCCAGACATTTTTAATTGTTGTGCCTGGGCAGGAAACATTACTGTCATTTTAGTGGCTAGAAGTCACAGATACTTACAATCCACAAGACAGCCCTCCACAACAAAGAGATATCCAATTGTCCATAGAATCACAGTTGCTACATCACGGGCTAGACTTAAGAGACTTATGAGAAATCAGATGAACTTTTTTTTGTTTGTGACAGTGTAGGGGGTCCTAATGGAAAGATATACTATCTCTGGACAAAGAAAGGACAAACTGTCATTGTCTAGTCAATGACAGATGAGAATGGGATGTCAGGTGAGGCAGGGGACAGATTTTGCAGACCTGGGAGATTTAAAGCAGATCACAGGTAGTTTACCATTTAAATTGAAGTATAAGGATATTAGACAGATTCTGGGCCATATTGCGAACCCAGAAGTGTCCTTTATTTTGCAAAGTGTTGGGTTTTGTTTTCTTTGTTTTTCAAAGCAGGAATGAGGTGCTGAACCACTCTGATCATTAATTCCTGTGATTCTGGCCTCAAATATAATTATTCCCATTTGTCATAAATGGAATTTACAGGAGGTTTTGAAATGTACTATAGCATTTAAAACACTCTGAAAATGATATTCTGTGGGAATGTGGAATTTGTGGGCTTTCACAAACTAGCAAATCTAAAATTGCTTTTTAAGACATAAGAATTTTAATCTTCAAGTTATAAATAAAGTACCAAGTTTTTTAAGTATGTACAGTTTCGCCAAGTAATTCATTTTTTGTATGTTTTGTTTTGTTCTGGGGATTAAAACCAGGGCCTCATGCATGATGGGCAAGCAGTCTGCCATTGAACTACATTCCCAGCACTTTAATTTTTTTTTTTAATTTTTGAGACAAGTTCTCACTGTGTTGTCCACGCTGGTCTTAAACTTGAAATTTTCCTTACCTTAATTTCCCAAGCACCTGAGATTATAGGCATTCACTCCCTACATATATCAGGCATAATTCCATTTTAGAACTTTTAAGAGTTTTTTAGAAGTGCATAATTTAGGTATCTAATATTTTCTTACTTGGTTACATTGTGATTTAAATTCATATGGTATTGCTGCTTAGAGGACTGAATATTCTTCCTTACAGTCTGGCTCTTTAGGAAGGCTTGTATCCTAGCATCTCTATGTTGATTTAAAAATGCATTTACCATGGGGTCTAATGCTGATAGTGAGCATATCTGGAAAGTAGAGGGAAGTCCCAGTTTTTGAACCTGCTTGTAGTGTTATATCGTAGATCCAGGAACAGCAGGTAATTCAGAATTTTTGGAGGGGAGCATGGTTTAAGGTAGAGAGTACAGTTGAAGAGATGTAGGTGAGTACAATTGAAGGAAGTAATGGTATATTGTTTGGATTTTGAAGCATTTGAAGGTGCTTGATCAAGAAATGATGGGATTGGATATATATATATATATATATATATATATATATATATCCAATATATATATATTTGTAAATATATATATATATATTTACAAATGTGACTTAGAAGGTAATTTTCTCTGTATAAGATCTAGGAGACATCCAGTGTTTAGCTGAAAACCTTTGTGAAATGTTTGAACGCACAGGGGCATTATAGGTAGGTGGGTGATGGAAGTAGGTTTCCTGGACTCAAAGGCTGGCTCTGAAATTTCCTAGCTGTGAGATGTTTGTCTGATTATTCAACCTATCATTATGTATCAGGTTTTTTTTTTTTACTTGAAAAATGGTCTTAGTAAGACCATCTAAGAATTAAATGCATTCATACAATCAAAGCACTTAGGACAGGGCCTGATATATAATAAATCCTCAATAATTGTTGCAATTATTGTTAATAACAACATTTGTTGTGATGATGATCATAATGAAGAACTTTCAATGTGAAAGAGAGGCAAAGGGATTATAGATATGGACTTCAGACCTTAACAATGTAAGACAACGGTTTTCCATCCTCAGTGCAAATTAATGTCCCCTGGGTAGCATATGCCAATACGAACACTGGAGCTCTATTCTAGTATAAGGAAGTTGGGATGTTTGGAAGTGGGACCTGGGCATGAGTAGTGTGAGGTTTCCCAAATGAGTCTAATGTGCATTCTAACCATGAATCGCTTGCTGTTGGGCCTGAAGCTCTAGTTCATGGTGGTATAGAAGGAAACCAGTGCAGGAAAGTTTGAACAAGAATTCACATATAGGGAAATGAGGGATCTTGTGGCAGCTGCTGCAGGAGAAGCAAAGCAAATCCCTCCCAGGCCTTGCTCTGTGCATCCTGTTCTTGGCCCAGCGTCTCACAGCCAGCTAGATTTGTGAGCTGTGCAAGAGCCAAGGACTGTGGGAGGTAAGAAGCTAGGCACAGCCGGACTATGAGGAACCCAGCTGGCATCAACCTGTCAGGTGATGGATTGCATATCACGAGGCTCATGCGTTTATGAATCAATCCACCAACGAGTACTTGTTGAGTGCCTTGTGTGGGATCAGCAGCATGCCAGGTGACTGGAGGGCAGCAACCAGACAGTGATGTGGCTGCTGTTAGAGAGGAAGTTGTCATTGTTTTGTTTGCTTTTTCTACAGGAGCCAGCTCAGGCTTGTTAAGTGGTAATTGACAGTCCTCTCTTCTAAGGAAGTTTCTCTTGGATTTGTTGCCAATAGGAAGTGTATTATTTCTCAGAGTACTATAGCATTCATTTATTGAGTGCCCACTCAATTATGAGGCATGACAAAGTTTGCCATCTAAGAAAGGAAAGACCACTTAATGATTCCTAGAGTCAGAAGTCTGGAATAAATAGATAGACAGATCAAAGAGTTTAGGGGGTTTCATTGTAATTGGAGAAGCCTTTTAGCAGAAGCTGGGTCTTCCACTAAAATCTTAAAGGAGCTCTTGAATGAATTGTGTGGGAAAGCAAGTATATTTTTTTTAACATAAAGGAATAGTGATTTCAGCTGATAGGATAGCAAGGTACAGGCTGTGGTTATTTTTCTAAATCACAGTGAGAACAGATTCAAACCTTGGTAGAAACTGGAATTCTTTTTGAGGATCTTAAGAATTATTTTCCTTTACTCTAGGAGAAACTGAACACTCTAATCACAGAAATTTTCTGGATCTCATTGTTTTTCTTAATAGTTGATCCATGCAAATGAGGGAAATAAAGAAGCTTCACCCTTTGGCAGTCTTTTCTCTATACAGTTGAAGAGGTCGTGGTTATTGACCCAAGTTGCAGGACAGTTGATGGTTAACGACCCAAATCAGACCTTGTTGTTAAATGACTTGAATTTGCTTTGGGGAAGAAGATAATGGCAGGCCATTTGGAAGGACAGATCAGAGGTCCATTGTGGATAGAGATGGAGAAGAGGAACATTTGGATTGTGATGGAGCAGCTTAGAAATGAGACATACTGGAGACTTCTGTGGCTTCTAATGGTAGAGTCCTTTCACTTTCTTAACCACAATATTCAATATCCAATATTATTAATATCTTTCTTTGTCACCAGAACTTAATTCTTTCCTACAATAAGAAGTTAAGTACCTTGAAGGCAAAAGTAATGGTTTAAACACATGCAGGACCTGCCTACAATGTTGAATGAATGGCAATATGGGTAGATATCCTTCCATAAGGTTTTCTTGGTAAACTCCAGAAAGAAACCATTCAGGGGATAAACAGCTACAAGGGGGATGGATTATTGTTTAGTTTTCTGTATTTGCATTTCTTCTTTCCTCCCTTTCTCCTCTTTGCCAGGGTCTGCAAGAAAGAACAAAGGGAGAAAGGGTTGGTTGGCATAAAGACCATTCAAAACACTCAACAGCCAATTTAGGAAGGTCATGGAAGATCTCTTCCTTCTTGTTCAGGGACTTTAGAAAATTATCCTGGCTAGATGGGTAGTTTTCTCCATGTGAAAAAAGAAAGAAAAGATAGCTATGTCTTACGTAGTGTGGGAAGAATTACTTGAATTTGCACATTGCCATTCTTCTGAGTAGGTTCAAAGTACTCTGCAAACATTACATCATTACTCTCTAGGAGGAGACTGAGAAATGAGTCTAAGGAAAATAATTCCTTTTCAGAAGTTTGGAGGAGCTCAAACACGAATCACTGTCCTCACTGAATTCATACAAAGTATCCTCCAGTGGTCTGAATTCTAACTCTCACATGAGAATGGACATTAATACTTATCACAGCTAAATGAAGTCTAAATGAGGCCTCTTGATGAACTCACTGTCTCATACTTTAAAAAGGCACACCATAAATTTTTATAGTTTCTTATTTATTTCTTCCAAATGGTCATTCTTAGAATTGATGTTTATCTGGCATTTTCTGTTCAAGCAAGGCAAAAATAAAATGAGCTCAACATAGTGGTGAATGCTGTAATTCCAGCCACTAGGGAGGCTGAAGCAGGAGGATGGCAAAGTTGAGGCTAACCTCAGACAACTTAGTGAGACCCTGTCTCAAAATAAAAAGGGCTGGGGGTATATCTCAATGGCTGAATACTTGCCTAGCATGCACCAGGCCCTGTGGTTCCATCCACAGTACAACAAAAATAAACAAAAGGAAAAGAAAAAACTAGTAGTTACCAAATAATATTTGTATTATTATGATGTAGCAGCTCGTCATACCTAGGGTCTTACAGGACTATTGAGAAGGGAACTGAAGACATACATCATTACTCTGATGTTCTGATTTTAATCTTGTAGCAAAGTGCATTAGTTAGAAATTCTGTTACTAGATGAAGAAATAAAAGCAGTGGTTATAATTTTCAGTAGTCATAACTTTTTTTTTCCTGTCTCTGCGAGGAAATTTTAATCACATTCAATAAAGTTGCTTATCTTCTACTTTGTAAATTCTCCAAGCCCACCAAACCCTATTCTGCCTTCTGTTTGGCTGTCTTGAGTAATCTTGGGAGGCTCTGCCCATGGAAAAAGCTCATAGGATATGAAGAGAAATGGAGCTGAGCCTTGTGGATCTAATATCATTTCCTCAAATCAGGTTCATTTCAGGAGACAATTCACTGGAGAAATTATCAGAAATATTGCAGCAAGGATTATTTGGAAAGCAAAGATGAAACAGGAGCTATTTATCAGGTTAAATTCTCTTTCAATTTCCTTTGCCTCGGATACAAGCTGCCTTTCGTTTGTTTATTTCTTCAAGCAAGTCTGATGCCTGCTCAGAGAGGGTAGCTATTGATTGGTGTCTTTCTTTTCGCCTCCTCCTTCTCCTTCATCTTCAAAGTTTTTTAAATTTTACTTTTAAATTTGTTAATATTAATATGGTCAATTGAAGAAGATCATTGTATACATTGTATACAATGATGGGGGTCATTGTGATGTCTCAATATAATGATTAAGACAAGCTAATTAATATATTCATTTCCTCACTTATCTTTCTTTTTTTATGGTGAGACATTTGAAACTGACTCTTAGTTATTTCAGAATACAGAGTACGTTATTAGTTTGTATAGTCACCGTGCTGTGTAATAACTCTCAAAACCTATTCCTCCTGTCTGTCTGAAACCGTACCCTTTGATGAATGACTGTCCATTCCCTCCCTTACCCCAGCTCCTCCAGTCTCTTATTAACCCTCAGGATCTTTATTTTCTTAATCGCTGAAGTATCTATGATAGGAATGTTACAGGCCATGTAAATCTTGCTCAGCTATAAATATTTGTCCTGTATTTAGACTGGGCAGTGTACGTATTGGGTTTACAACCCAAACATCAAGTTGACAGTTCTTTCAAGCGGTTAACTGGATTTGGGGAGGGCTCTTTGTATTTTTCTCCCAAAATACTGCCTTGGTAATTTTTTAAAATCTTCTTGGAGGTATGGTGGGAGTCTTTGATTTATTAGAGTTGAATAAGAGACTGTGATATTTTGTGGCATGTATTTATAGTTGTACTGCCAAATCCGTTTTATCACCTTTTCTTGTTATATACATTATTCTTGCTAAGGAAGTTTCATAATTTTCTTTCCTAAGGCATAATAAGCCTCTTGGAACCTTCTGCCCCCACCTGAGCTTCTTGTCCCCTCTTCCCACACAGAACCCTCTAGTATAGTCATGTTTTTTTTTTTTTTTTACATTTACCTAACCTTCAATCTTGACCTCCAGAATCATGTGGGAAAGGTTCTGTGAAATTTGTGTCATTATATACAAATCACATTCAATATGTACCTTTGTCTTCTTTTGATTGTTTTTAACATTTTTTTTCCAGTGCACTGACATTCCTATAATGTTGGGGCCACAGCCGTGGAGCCCACCCTAAGGGGCTCTTAGCACACACTTAAAAAGACCTTCAAGTGACTAATCTATATGCACTGTGCCTTCTGTAGCCTACTGGTTTTCCTACTGAAACCTGAACTGACCCAGAAAGTTTAAAGCATTGGTAAATTTTGGTCCTTTGGAGCACATGGCAATGGACCTTTCAGAGATGCCATACCGTGAACTGGAATCCTTGTATAATGTGGCAGCACAGTCTTGGACTAGGGATAAGAGATACCTGTTTGGACTGAGGTTGTTTCTGGGAAAGAAGTTAACAGCAAGCTTCTGCTGCGCGTGGAGAATCACCCGGTGGCTTCTGTGGTTTGTGTTCGTTGCTGTAGAAGATGTGGAGCAGGTGCGAGTCTGTATCAACTCTGATGGTGGGATCTGGAGGTTCTGCCTGGAAATATTCCCATGAGTTGTAGCAAGCACTGGTTTGCTAGGTCCCAGCAACCCACAGCTGCTCTCCTGGTTGATCTGTGTGTGGCCCTCAGATTAGCTCTCTCCATATCAGCTCTGAGAGGTGCGCAGGAGAGTTGTCCTGCAGATCCTGGCATGTTCTGCAGGGGCTCAGGGCACTGTCAGAGGAGAGTGATGAGGCACTTAGTTCTCTAAGGAAAAGGAAATGGTCCTTGTCTGAGCAACATTGCACTGCAGAGCTGACAGAGACCTTAGTGTTCTACTGTGGTGAGGAAAGCGTTCTAAAAATCGAGCCACTAAAGCTTCCAGCTCTTCCTAAGGTTTGGTAGGATCTTTGAATTTAGGAATGAGTGGTGCTAATAAGCCAGTGGTATTTAATGATTCCACAATCAAGTTTGTAGATCATTGACAAAATTATAAATTTCGGGCTGGAGCAGTGGCTCAGCGGTTATTGCACTTGCCTGGCATGCGCGAGTATGCGAGTTCAAACCCTGAGTTCAAACCCCAGTCCCCATGTACACAACGAGGTCTCAGAGCAATGAAAGTCACATGAGAAACTAAATAAAAATTGTTTCTCTCTCTCTCTCTCTCACTCACTGTCCCTCTCTCTTTAAAATTTTTTTTTTTAAATTTCTAGGTCATGTCCCATTAATAAGCCACTGAGCAAGTAACAGGTGAGAGTTTGTGAGTGTGTATGTGTAAAAGATTCTGATCCATATTAGCCATAAAGTGCTGTCTAAATTATAAGTAATATTCTCTTTGTTTGTCCAGAGGGTGACTCTAGTTGCCTTGCTTAAGAGAGAAAGAATAGGGGCTGGAGCGGTGGCTTGGCATGCGCAAGTACATGGGTTCAAATCCCAGCACCCAAGTACACAACCAAGTGTCAGAGAAATGAAAGCCATGTGAAAAACTCATTAAAAACAGATTCTTTCTCTCTCTCTCTCTCTGTCCTTCTCTCTTTAAAAAAATAAAAAAAGAAAAATAATACATCTTGAAAACAATGTTATAGCTAGGTACAGTGGTGGCACACACACCTATAATCCCAGTAGCTTGGGGGCTGAGGCAGGAGGATTGGAAGTTCAAAGCCAGCCTCAGCAATTTAGTGAGGCTCTAAGCAACTTAGCGATACCCTATCTCAAAATAAAATATAAAAATTGCTGGGGATGTGACTTAATGGTTAAATGCCCCTGGGTTCAATCCCTGGTATGAAAAAAAAAAAAACACAGTATTATAGAAGGACTAGTTCAAGTCTGAGATAATTTTCCATTTTCATCATCTCAGTAGGTTGTGACCTGGGCTTTCATTTGGACTCAGAAGCTGTGATTTTCATCCATGCCATGCAACTCAAATACTCCATGTCCTTGAAAAAGTCCCTCAACTTCCTCCGAGTTTCATTTTTTTCAACTGGTGAAAGGAGATAATTCGTGCCCTTACTTCTTCCCCTTGTAGGAACAGAGGTGGAAGTGATCATCAATGGTTCTGGTGGTGGTCAGTGCAGTTTTCACTATGACAGTGTGTTGATATTCAGAATTTAAAATTGTGGGGTGGTTGGGGTATAGGAGGAGTAAGTGAATTTGCACAAAGACTTTGGTGGCCTTCCTGAGAAGGATGGGATCAAAATCGCATTTCATCATAATTTCAGGTTACAGGAAACTTCAGGGTGGGCTAGATGATCCAGTACTATAGGAATTTGTAAAGGTCTTTGTATTAAAGTACTAGTGTGGATAAAAGGAGTCATTCTGGATGTGAGCAATGGCATTGGGTGTTGCTTCATTCCAACAAGCAAAGCATTCTGCCTTGAGCACATGACTTGGGTGTATAAATCTAAAGAGTTGGCCCAAGTCACTTTTGGCATGGGCACCCTCTGATGAAATAGCATGATTTAGGGAATCTTTCACTTCTTTACCTGAAGATCCATGTTTCCTAGGCAGGGTTTTGCGATCTGGTGGGAGAAACAAAGCAGCTGTCAACACTATCAGTTATCCTTACATAGAAGAAATAAATGCTCTGTCTGTGTCCCAAAATGGGACACATTGTACAAAAATAATCAAAATAACGTGCTATGTGTAATATAAAGGGTAAATGAAAGAAAATAATTTGATATAAAGCAACATGGCCCAAGTACATCAGAAGAATGAAATGCAGGGTCAAATGCTGCACATACGAGCTCTGTAAATGGAATAGCCCCTGTGCCACCTGATGCATGTAGAGTAGCTGGAGACTGTCATATGCTAAGTGCTATAGCTGTTAGTAATAAGATTTTCTGAAACGGTGAGCTAAATCTGGTGGTGTTCCAAGCAAGATGAACACCAATCTTCCCTTTCCTAGACATAGTGGCTATATGTCTAGAAAATGTAGTTATATTAGTACTATGAAAAAGTAGTTTATGCTTGTACATTATATAAAACCAGGACCTTTTCTCAGATGACTATAAACATGGGGAAAACTCTTGGTGCCTGGATCTTTGGGTCTCATGGACCACTTTTCTGGATGAATAGGGTGTGTCATTGGCTTTGCACGATGTCTAGAATCCTAGACTGTGTATGCTAACAGCTAGCAACACACCACCAGGCATTGTGATAATCAAAATGTGCCCTCATGTTTCCAAGGCACCCTCTGGGGTACTGAATTGTCATTGAGTGGTGCTAGGGCAGTGTCCCAGCTTTACGCACACTGCTCTGGATATAGCTGGGGGTGTCTATGCCTTCCATTAAATTCAGAAAGAACCAACAGAAGACCTTTTGGAATTTCGTGAGATCCCAGATTTCTAGCCTAATTTTGTTTTTATAAAGCAACCGTCTTCTGTGGGAAGGTATTATAGTCTTCTAGGATCAAATAAGCCTGTCTGAGTTCTGGCTCTAGGGGATAAGTGAGACAAAGAAGGAATCACTAACTCTTTAGCCATGAGGAATTACCTGGGACTTCTTAGATCCATTGCAGGTGGGCAGGCTGTGGAAAGAGAATTTAGACTTTCTGGACAAATATAGTCTCACTCATGGTATGTTTAAGAGTGTTTATTAGGGAATGGGCAGTTCTGGATTTAATTCCTATTTCTGTCTAGTATCTGTGTGACCTTGGGAAAGTTAATCCAGTGGTCTGAGCTGAACATTAAAATGAAGATAGTGTATTGTCTTAGTCTATTCCTGCTACTAGAACAAAATATCTTAGATGAGGTAATTTATAATCAACAGAAATTTATTATAATCCTGGAGTCTGAGAAGTCCAAGATCAAAGTGAGGGCACAATCACTATTTGGTCAGGGCCCATTCCTCATAGATGGAACTTCCTGTGTGTCCTCACCTGGTGAAAGGGGTCAGTGAACAAGTTCCCTCAGGTCTCTGTTTTAAGCATTTAATCCCATTCATCTCCTTGATGATTAAATTTCAAGACATGCATTTTGGATCAACACAGACTTTCAGACCACAAGAAATACCTTGAAGTTTGGTAATAAAGAATAATTTAATAAAAGACTTTTTTTTGGTTCCCAGCACATGGTAAGAACTTACTCCGCTTACCTATGTTGCTTATGAGTAATGCAGTCATCTTTTGGAGCCTTATTTGTGTGGGGAAGGGTGGTAGTTAAAACTGAGACTACATAGAAAAACCTTGTCACAAGGTACAGCTTCATTTCTGTAAAAAGGGATGGGAATATTTCTATCAATTGAGTTAGGAGGAAACAAGCCAGCTCTGGACAGTTTTGCATGGAATGTTATAAACATGAAAGCAACATCTCTCTGACCCTTAATACAAGAACATTTGCTCTTAGTACTTCATCACGAAGTCCCACAGGGACCTCTAAGTAACTTAGGTAGTTTGACATTGAGGTTGATTCAATGACATTGGTACAACAGGCAGCATCCACAGGGTCTGCCATGGAATTGCAGTTGCCCATCTCCTGTTGCCTTATTCTCAGTTAAACAGAAGGAGGATCTATTACTGTTCCATAGAAGGTCCCTGGAAGAGCAGTTCACGTGACTCATCCTTATCTATATTCCTTTCCTACAAAATGAATATTAAAGTGTGCCAATGCTGATGCCAAACGAACAGCTGGACACTCTTCTCTGCACCCACAGTTTCCTGGGACAAACGACAGAGAAATACTGTATGAATGTATTCAATGAAAACATTTTGCTACCTCAAACTTCTATTTTTTTTCTTTTAGAGAGAAAGAGAGAAGAGGAGAGAACCGACTTTATTTATTTTTTAAACCTGGTGTCTATTTCTCCCACACTTAGTTGTGTGTGTGCTGGGGTTTGAACCCGGGTCCTTGCACGTGCCAGGTACACCGCTCCAGCCCCAGAACTTAAAGAAATCCAGATTTCTTATGGAAAAGAGTCAAGGATTCTTAGAGGAAATATTGAAGGTTGGAGCTGCATTCTTTTCCTTTATTAGTGTTCCTTTGCCATAGCCAAATTACACCAGCTGTGGTTTTTAAGAATAAAGGGAAGTTCTTATCATGTGCCCCGTCATTCTGTGGGTGTTTTTTTCACATTCCCCCCATTTGTAACAGTGAGGCTAGTTAAGTTTCATAAAGATTTGGGGACAATTTAAAAAAAAAAGGATACAAAATAAATGAGGATAAAAGGAAAAAAGAAAGAAAGGCAGGTATGGAAAATGTGTGCTTATGGAATAAAAATTGGACTGTGTGGGCTGGAGCCATGGCCTGGAAGTTACAGCGCTTGCCTAGCATGCACCAGTACACAGGTTCAAACCCCAGCACCACGTACACAACGAAGTGTCTGAGCAACAAAAGCCATGTGAAAAACTAAATAAATTTGATTCTGTGTTTCTCTCTCGCTGTCCCTCTATCTTTAAAAAAAAAAAAAATTGGACTGTGGGCTTCCTAGTAACCATGGCAAAGAGTAAAATTTCATTTGATTATGTGATTTCAAACTATGAAGTTTCTTAGGAGCTCAGTTGTCCCTGGCACTGAGAATAGAAGTAAGTTTTCTCACAGTTACTCATAAAAACGATGTTTGGAGCTCTGATAATCAGTTTCTTCAGATACCCCACAGTGGCGGGCACTGGATTGTATAGGACTGCTTTGTGTAACATCCCTGCTTGTTGGCATTTTCCAAGTCTAATTCTGTAAACGCCAAGCAAGTGACCTCCAGGCCGTTGTCCATTTATGCTATTCATTTTCGACTGAACTTTTGTGAAATATTTGGCAGCCCCGAGTTAGAGGTCATCTCTCATGAGCACCTAGCACACAGCTCTTAGGGATGAAGAGAGTGTAAAAGTACTGGCTTGAAACACTACACTGAGCTGGGCAGAGGCAATATTCTTCTACCGGTGTAAAAAGGGAGCCGGAAGGTTGGGAAACTGGAACAGAGGCTGCCCCTCTGCATGTAAGATTAGTACATCAAAGAAGATGCAGAGAATTTGAGGGAGGGGAAGAAAAAAAAATGGATGATAATTTTATCACCTTCATTGCTATTCACACTTTTGCATATTTCCTTCCTGTTTTAAAAGAAATCTCCTCATGGATAATATTAACACAATCAAGATATGCAAACAAATTCATATCATTTTTCACTTAACCAAGCAGCATAAAATAGGTGATTACAATTTATATTCCTGGAGTGAGGAGGGTGCTGAGATACAGTTCTCACCACGGCTTCAGACCTTCCGTGAAGTGTGTTATACACCGCATGCCACGAGGAAATGAGGCTTTAGGTAAAAAAGCTGTCTAAACAGGTTGAGAATCAGTAAAGGGAGGAGAGGTATCTTGGGAGGTGAGATCCCAGTGTGGGGAGGATCTTACTGAAACAGAATCAGGAGGAGAAGCAACTATGGAAATGTAAGCCCCCAGAGAGTTTAGGAAACTCCTGGGCTCCCCACTGAATGCAGAACTGGGGACTCAACTTTATGTTTATCTTAAGATGGAACAAAAGCATCTCCTGAAATATTTTTTTAAACCATCAGCATATATAAGATCTGTCCTTTCATAAAAATAAGCAAAAATAGGGTGTTTGGTGGGTCATAGCAATAGGCGGATGCTGTTTAAGATTTTCTCTTTTAAAATCATCTTTTTCAAAAGTCACCTTTTTCTTTTTTTATTAGATGATATAGAGTTGCAATTGAGGGGGAAACATTATCAAACATTCAAAAACAAATGTATGTACATTCGGTTATCTAGGGATAATACCATATCATGGATGCCCAGCTTGGGTTCCCCATGTTGCTTTTAGTCACCTTTTTCTATAGTCAAGAACTTCTTTTTTCATTCTCTTTAGTAGGGAGGGGACAATAAATTATTAATTATAGAGAGAGATGGTGGTGTTTATGTTCAGATTAACCTCCATATGCAAACACTTCTGAATAATCTGTGGTTCACTTTGTTATATTTTGTGTTTTTCCCTCCCAGAAATAAAAGATTTCTGATGCCTAAATACAGCTACAAATTCACTGAAATCTTGCTTTGAATGGCCTCTAGGTTCTGATACTAGTGTTTTGCCCCATATTGTGTTGACTCATGTTTATCCCCTATTGTACTGTTTTAAATATGTCACTCCCCCACCTTCTGGACTGGGGCATTCCCCAGTACCCAGGGCCTCACTCATGGTAGGCAAGCACTCTTACACTGAGCTGAGTCCCCAGCCCCAAATGTGTCACTTTTTTCTTTGCACCTTTGCATGGCCTTCTGTTCCAGGAAGGAAGGACAAAAGCATTTTGCTAATTATGGTGGTTTTCCATTGGCCAGATGCTGCCATGAAATTCTACCTTCTCTGGAGACTGCAGTACAACCACAAGGGAAAATGCTAAGCTTTTTTTTTTTTCTCCCCCCTATGTGACTTATAGAAACTAGTGCCATTGCAAATGATTGCTTTGTTCTCTGACAGCCTTAAAGATTAGGGGGGAGAATCTGCCTGTGAATTGTCTCAGATGATCCTTTTTTAATAAGAGATTATTTCTTCTACAGAAATTCAGATTTTAGGTGACTTTAATCACTTAAAATCTCCCTGTCCCTATAAATGATGGAAGTATATTAAAAGTCAAAATGAAATTAGAAACTTTGAACTAATATAATGAAGCAGTTGGGACTAATGAGAGGATGGATTCTGCCTGCAATTGAGAAGCTATTTCCATTACTTAATATTCACTTAATGAAAGGAAATAATATGTGTTTCGAATTTTTTCTTCTTTCTGGTGCTGCAGATTTTATAAGCTATGTAGTTTTAGTGCTAAATATTCAGGTCTTATAAACTTAAAAAAAAACAACTTTTTTTTCTTCTATTGAAATGGGAATGGAGTTTTGTGTTTCTAGAGACAGGTAGGTAATTGCCAGGTGATCTGCTTTTTCATAGCCTATACTTTTGTTTCAGAAAAGTAAATGCACTATGGCTGTTCCACATCATACTGAAGGTCAATTTCCTGACACTGTGATTCAGAACTTAACTGTAAAGTGAATTCTCTTTCCTAATGGCTTTTGTTTTAAAGTTAGAGAAACGCTTCTATCCTGAACTATGTGAATCAATTTAAAGTGTCTGATGAGAGGTTCAGATGGTGACCAGGTCTCTGGAATTCTGGGAAAAATCAGAATTTGCCTGTTGACTGTCATTCTTTTCTTTTCTTTGGAGCTCTGGTGGCACCATTCCTGAGAGAATGGGTCTTTCCTGGATTCTAAGAATAGTTCTCTACTCACAGCTTCTAGAACTTTATCTTCGTTCTTCTTTTGTTTGGGTGTTTGCAACCTCTGGCAGAGCTGGTGTTTGCTAATGGTGCTTACTAATGACCTCCTACAGCCTCTCAAACAGGAAGTTTCCTCCACTTCTCCCTCTGGTCTCATCCCTCCCTCACATCTCCCTTTCTAATCCTATTCATGCCACCTCTTCTGCTGTCCCTCATCCTTTATCCCTCTCATCATTTGTTTTCTTTAGTCTTTAAATTTTTGATACATTAAAAAATATAGCAGAAGCAGTCAAAATTAATAACTAATATTTAAACCCCCAATTTTATTTTTTATAAAATAAAACATTATAGATAAAATTAAAGTCTTTTGATGCTTGAATCCCATTCTCTTCCCCTTGCTCTTCCTAGATTCAACCCCTCTTAAATATCTCATAAGTCCAAATGATTCATCCAATGGCCCTTCTTTATCAGCACAGCCATGCCAATAGGAGCCTCACAGAGGGCTGTCATCTTGCTTTGAATTAGAAGTTCATTACACAGGCTGGGCGTGGCAGCACACACCTGTAATCCCAGTAACTCAGGAGGCTGAGGCAGGAGGATCACAAGTTCAAAGCTAGCCTCAGCAACTTAGTGAGGCCCTGAGCTATTTAACAAAGACCCTGTCTCAAAATAAAATATACATATATATATATATATATATATATATATATATATATATTTAAAAAAGACTGGGGATGTGGCTCAGTGGTAAAGCACCCCTGAGTTCAATGCCTGGTACCAATAAATAAATAAATAAATAAAAGAAAAGTTCATTTCACAGGTTGGATATCCCAAATCCAAATGCTCAATATACAAAATGTTCTGAAATCTGCAACACTTCTGCTCCCAAGTATTTCAGATAAGAGATTTTCAACCTGTGTGTTAAAGGGGCTGGGAGCTAGATGGGGGTTGTGAACAGTCACTCAGCAAATTTTTCTTTTCTTTTCTCTTTTTTTCTTTCTTTTCTTTTTTCTTTTGGTGCCAGGGATTTAACCCAAGGGTGCTTAATCACTGGGCAACATCCCCATCCCTTTTAGTTTTTATTTATTTTGAGACAAGTTCTCACTAAGTTGTTTAGGGCCTCACTGAGTAGCTGAGGCTGGCTTTGAACTTGTGATCCTCCTGCCTCAGCCTCCCGAACCTCTGGGATTACCAGTGTGCACACCACCACACCTGGCCCAAAGCAAATTTAATAAAAATCTCTTATCCAAATTGTACCAGAAAATAGTGGTGGCTCAGCAGTTATGGTGCTTGCCCGTCATGCGCAAGTACGCAAGTTCAAACCCCAACACCATGCACACAATGAAGTCTTGGAGCAACGAAAGCCACATGAAAAACTAAATAAAGTTGATATTCTCTATCTCCCTCTCTCTCTCTCTCTAAAAGAAAATAGCAGGTTGGGGGCCCAGGGGTAAACTTGTGAGATTTCAGCAGCTAGGGTCTTGCCCGGAGGAGCTGTTCCTGCCAGAGTGCTCTCTCCCCAGTCTGCCCTCTACCTGAGCAGCCAGGTTCTTAGTGACTTTTCCTCATACTCCTTCACTTTCCCAGAAACTTGACTTGGGTCTTCAGTGTCCTGATCTCATTCTTTATAGTTCTCTTTGTTTTCTTTTTCTTGGATTTCAATGTCTCTGGTTGTAATGCTAGCTCATGACCGTTTCTTGAAGGTTTTGCTTTGATATTCTTTAATGTACAACACAAGCTGTTCATCTAGGTGAAGAAAGTGATGAGGCTTTGTCTAGGCTTTGTCCCTAGATCTGCAGAGGTTTGTGTCCTTATTGCCAACTCTCAGGTTCTTGGAGAAAAGTATGCAAGGCACCAAAATGTGCCAGAGAGCCTAGAGCCTGAGATGTCAAAATCAACTCTATTGGGTAACCTTTTACCTACCAGGACAGATCTTAGCAGGAGTGATGTTGAAATTCACCACAGTTCCAAGGATCTAGTACCTCTCTTGGTTTTGAGCCTGGGACCTGAATTCTCTGCTTTCCAGGGCTCCAGGGACACAGAGAATGAGGACTACGATGCTGGGGTGGTGCTCGGTGTACCTGGGGATCTTCTCACTGGCTCCCTCATCGTTATTATGTGTGCAGTGGTCAATTCACAAGTTTCTTTAGGAGTTTCTTATTGATTTGCTTCTTTCAACCCTTCTTCCTTTGGCTTCTTTCCACTATATTTTCCTTCTCTTTGCCTTGACTTTTGAGTCTGCTTGACTTTCTTTCTCATAGTGTATCCAGTCAGCTTGTCCTCTCGGCTGGTGAGTTGTAGTGATACAGAAATGGGGAAATGGAAAGTATTGATCTGACCTATGTAAAGTCTGCCAAAATTTCCTTCTTCTTCCCTTCATCAAATACTAGGGAAATAACATGGTGAGTAATAGATATCTGGGATATAACAGGCATCTGAGATTCAGGACACATGCCGTGGATAGTATTTGCCTGGGGTGATAGGGAGAGGGACTCAAATTAGTCTGTAAAAGGATAATACTACTGAAGAATGACCCTCTATTTTTACACATTCCATTTTTAGCTTTCTTTGGTGTTAGAACCCCCAGTGATTAAACTTGTGATCTGTGAGAAAGAGTAATTGATCCATTTTTTCTTCCTGCTGTTGAGCCATCTCTATTCAAGGTTAAGTTATGATGTTTGAGGATTCTCTTGCTGGTCTCTTTTAAAGGAAAAAAAACCAAATAATATAAAATATCAAACAAAGCAAAACCCAAACGAAAGCATTTCTCATTCTCCTATTTGTTAGGAGATGCTCAAAGTTCAAGTTCCAGCCACACTGCCTCTTCCTGGCAACAAGAATATTGGGTCAGATATTACTGGAGCATGTGGCTGTTGGGACTCTGCTAACTCCAGCTTTAGCAGCTGGAGGATCTTGGGCACATCATTGAATCCCTTTGAACCTCAGTTTTATGATGTAGAAAACACGGTCAATTGAACAAGCCTATGTTGGGTTGTTGTGGTAAGCAGAGGTAGCAGTGAAAAGTGCTTAAGGGAAGAGATTGGCATAGAATTAGCCAATTGTCCTCACTCACAATCACTGTTGTTCTTTTGTCTCTTCTGCTTCCCTCCCTCTACCTCCTCCTTCTACAGTGGTTCAGAATACAGTCCTGTCATGGGGCTGCCTTGGTTGGATCTTGGCTCTACCTATTCCTGTTAGGACACCTGGGCAAACCCCTCTACCTTTCTGAAGGTGTTCTGTATCTGGGGATTGATGATGATGGTGATGGCGACACACCCAAGTTAAAGTTTTAGTGCAGTGTCTAAAGCATAGTGAATGTTCAATGATCTTTGCTATTATAACATGATCATTAATATTTCCTCAAGCATCAGTCTTGGATCCTGCTGAATTTCTGGGGCATTAGCAGAGGTGAAATAAAGGTATGGTAACCTATAAAGTTCAGATGAATAATCAGTGGGTTTTAGAGAAGGCTGTCTTGATTTGTTCAGAAGGTGTACGTGAAGTCTTTAAGTCATTTCTAGGATCCCCTTCTTCTAGCATGGTTCCTCTGCCCAAGTCCTCAGATCATGACAGAGAGACAGAGCTGCCTTAGGCCCCTTCACAGAGGTTAATGTTGAGTGGGTTGGGAGGAGGGGTGCTGCTGGTCCTGAAAGGCAGCAATTGGGTTCATTACTCTGGAGTTCTCCACACCCCTGCTCCTCTCCCTCGAGAAAGTAAATAGACCCAAGAAATATCAATGCTTAGGATGTTGCCAACCAGCACCTTTTGTTTTAGAGTTAGTAGAAACTGGCTAATAATTCTTAAGAAAGAAAGAAAGAGAGAGAGAGAGGAAGAAAGAAAGAAAAAAGAAAGAGAGGGAGGGAGGGAGGAAGGAAGGAAGAGAAAGAGAGAAAGCGAGAAAGAGAGAGAGAAAGAAAGAGAAAGAAAGAAAAAAAGAAAGAAAGAAAGGGGAAAGAAAGAAAATGAAAACCAACTCAGGTTCTGGGGTTGGTGCTGGGAAAAAGCCAGCATGCGGAGCAGCTAAGTGCCCAAAGACAAACTGCCTGCGTTAGAGGTTTTTTGGAGCTAATTTCCATTTAGCTCCTTTGCTAAGCCTGCCTAGGATGCAATCTATATATATTTCCATTGTCTTTGCCCTTAATGAACATGGACTCCAATCACATCAGCTCTCAGTTTGGCTTCTTTCTTCACTAATTAGGCTGAGCCTAATCCATATAAGCTGTACTGTTCCTCTGCGTGTCCCATGATAACTATCCACACCTTCTCTCTAGTGTATTCCAGCCTCATGATTTGAACAGGAAAAGCTCAAGCCTGGATCTCCCAAGCCAAGAGTGCTTTTCCTTACCCAAAGCTGATAAGTAAATAGCAAGGAGTTCTTGCACCTCCACACTGCAGCGTGGTCAGGTTGTTTCCTAATTTCTCAGCCTGTGTAGCCTGGAAGTAAGAAATTTCCTCTTCCCCCATTCCCTGGAGTATAGTGACTCATACTGGACTCCAGTCCTTACCCAGCAAAACAACTACACATTTTCTGAAATGCTTTAAATTAGGGGGGGTTATACAAGTCATTACCCCAAGTCATCAAAACAGCAATTAACTCAATAACCCATGATATTAAGCCAGCCGTTTCCCTGGGGAATGTAAAAATGGAAACCAATGCTGTAGTATGCTGGGTGCAGCCAGGAGCTGCCATGGAGCCACGGTAAACATTGCAAGTGTAAATATTGTGAATATTAAAGAAGCCAGCTCTTCTTTTGGGAGGAAGATGATGGGGACAAAGGGAATGTATGGAAGGAGAGAAAAAAAGAGAAAGTATGCAGGTAAGGAGAACACCTTTACACATGAATATCTACAACTTTCCTCTTATTTATTATATCATGGATTACTTAGTGTATTTAATATATTGAAGACATTTCTGGATAAATTTTCCCTAGAACATTACCATTTTTGGCAATGATAACATAGAAAATTAAACTAACCTTATTATACATTCTGACTATATACTATTCCTTTAAAAATGATATTTTTGAATTAAATCATATTTTATGTGAACACATAATTTCATAAAGGAGCTATAGAAGTAGTTTTAAAAAATGTTTTGAGTACTTCTAACTTATTGACCTGATTTTTTAATGATGCAAACCTACATTTTTATTTAAACTGAAGTTCCTCTCCTCAGTTAATATGGTAGTAATTAGACTAGGGTTTTCTAGCCATGTGGGGACTCATGAAAGCTGCAGTCAAAGGCTTTGAAAAAACATTTTTTATCTGATTATAAAATTAACAAGTGTACACAAATTATTTGAAAATATACATTAAAAGATAAAGGTGAACATTAACAATTTAATCTGTGATCCCACCATGAAACTCCTATTAATACTCTTCTATTATTGCTTTAATGTTCTTAACTTTCTTTTTCTGTTGTATGTGCATGCATTTCTTATATAATTTGAATCATGGCAATATATACATTATATTCTACTTCTATTTAAACTTCATTAGAGATTTCTCATTTTTGAAGTTTTCCTTTGAAAATATTTTAAAACAAATGTGTTGGTCTATTTAATTTTACTCATTATTGGGTAGTTTTACTAATAAATGATGTTGCAGTGAATATTTCAGTATATTAGTCTTTGATTCTCTGTCCATTTCTTTAAGATATATTCTTAGAATGGGAATCAATTTATTTAGACATCTGACGCATGGCCAAATGTGTTTCTGACAGATGATACTAATTTTCACTCACTGGTGTTTCTAAGTGCTCCGACACTGCATCTTTGATGCCGTCAGTATTCTCTTCATCCAGTGTTATAAACTCTTCTCACATGGGAATCGGCAAAGGAGCAAGAACCAAACAAATAAACCTTTAACAGGACTGAAGCCAATTAAATCGGAATTTCTGGGGCAACTGAGGGGAGGGCAAGACCTCTGAAATTTAATAGCTCCCAAATGTGTGTAGCTGATAGAAAAGGTTCAGAAACACTTGGTAAATTGAGTAAACAAATAAACAAAAATATTCTACTTAACGCAGCAAGGCACATTAGCTCATTAGAACTTAAGTAATTTTGTTTTATTAGCTTGAAAAACATACTGTGAATTTACAATCCTGGCCAAAATATTTTGACTCAATTGTATTTTCATATACTGTTGTATCTTGATATCTGTGGGGAATTGGTTCCAGGATGCACCATGATACTGAAATCTTTTGCTGAAGTCCCTCATAAAATGACAAAGTCTTTGCATATAACTTATGCTATGAATACTTCAAATCATCTCTAGGTTACTTATAATACCTAGTACAGTGTAAATGTTGTGTGAATAGTTTTTATACTATATTGTTTAGAGATCAATAACAAAAAAAAGTCTGTACATGTTCAGTTCAGATGCAATATTTTATCTGAGGTTGGTTGAATATAAAGATGTGGAACCTCCATAGATGAAAAAGGGGGGCATTCCTGTACCAAAACAGCATTCCCCATTTAACCATCATATCTATTGGCTGTTAGAAAAGCTATACAAGGCTCTTTACCCTTTTGCTTCTTTCATCTCTCTGGTTTATATCTGAAATTCTTTCTGAAGTAGTAAATCTCAGTTATTTTTCCTTTCTCGTTGCTGTTCAATTGATTATATTTTCTTTATGTCTGATACGCACGTTGTCAAATGCAAGGGTTTCTTCTATATCTCAGTGTGGTATTATTTTCCCTGTATCTTATTTGTTGTTTGGTAGATACAAGTACTAAAAATAGCCTGCAAGTTTATCCTGTCAGTTTTAATGAAGACTCAGTGAAACTCCTGACATGTTCTGGGTCCTGTTTTTGATTGAGTTAGTTCAGGAGAACCTTTTTCACTCATTCTGTTGGTGTAAGCTGATGTATAAGGTTTTGTTCTTTCTTGAAGTATTTTCCTTTGTGTGTGACTTAAGGAAAGTAAAGATTTCCTCCTCTAGTCATTTTATATAAGAAAACTGATTTGGGATATTTATCTCTCAGATCTTAAAGACTACCATTTCCTCATTACTATCTTACTTCAGGCCCCACCCCTTTCTCTTTCCCAGCAAGAACTTTCTTGCACACCTCTCCAAATACTTTCCTACACTCTCTTGCAACCAGTCATGGTCCTATGACACATTTCTTCCCACTTATATGGAAACCAAATTTTGCTAAGGGCTTTGAGGAAGAGGTTTGTTTTCTGTAGTACTAGCTCCCCCTTCCCTAACTTCTTCTCTTGAATTCAGGTGTGATGACTGGACATTGGTGGTCCTCTTGCAGCCATGACGTTACAGACCTGATGGAAAGATCAGAGTGATGATGGAGGTACAGGCTCTGCCTTCTATGAATGGCTGAACCCACACTGCCCACTGCCCACTAGTAGACTTCTTGCAGGAGGAAAACGGCCTTACCTAAGTCAGTATTAGTTGGGTTTTCTGTTACTTTCAACTGAAAGCATTCTTGGTTCACTCAAATATCAGTCAATATCACAGCTAGCCATTGATTGCAGCTTGCTGTTTCCTATTGATTCAATGTAAGAGCTGAATTATAAAAGAGCATGACTATTTCTGAGTGGGATGAGGCCCTTCCCCTTTGAGTTGTCTTCTTCCCTATAGCAGTAGTTAGACTTGGACCGGACTGGGGCTAAGAAGTAGGAAAATGATTGCTTCTTGTCACCTGACTCTGTATTTCTCTTTTATGCAGTAGGTTCACTTGCTTCAGCCTAAAACTACTTAGGCTTAATTCAGATAGAAACATATGGGTGTTTGTCCGTACCAACAGCTCCAAGCTGAGAATTGGGGGGGGGGGCTCAAGCACACAATAATAATTATTTGCTTCCTCATGCCAATGTTTCTTATATATTTTCCTCCTTTACAGTCCTTACCAGGTGAAGACTCTGATAGCTAAGGCAGGATATCAATACCTCTTCCATTGAAATATCATTACTTTATTCCAATTTAGATGCAGTTTCCTCACCCCTAACGATTGAAACAGTGTTGGTAACGAATGTAATTTGAGGTTACGTATATGTACTCTGTGCTGCCAAATGTTATGCCAGTGCCTTAATTGGTTTTGTGAGAGTGAGCTGGAAGCTTTGGGTAGACAAAGCAATTAAAGCTTTTAGGCATTTTGTACTGATCAGTGAAGCACCATAAATTTGTGATCAGCAATGTGAGGTACATATTTACTGAACACAAGGGATTATGACTTAGGTGCATTCAGCTGGGGAATGACCAAGAAAATACAAATCCTTTGAGGTTAAAGAGATATGTACCAAATATTCAGTCACTGAGACAGTAACTAAGTGTTGAATCAAGTTGGAATTAAAGATAAATTTAACTTCTTACCTCTTAAATAAACCTCAGAAGCTTTATTTCAGATTTTAGCTGACAGATTTTCAGATAGGTTTTGTGTTATTTTCTATAGGCTCTTTACTTCTCTTATGAGGTGTTGGAATTTACAGCACTGGTTAGTATTTTGCCATTACATGTTGCTTCAGTCATCTCAAGTATGTGGAAAGATAATGAAAAAAATGTGTAATTATAATTCTGGGCTTGAACTAAAATGCTGAGACAAAGACCTGGTTTATTTGTAACCAGGAATCTCCAAGTTCATCTTCTTTTTCAGATGTGACATGTGCTGGACCATGAAAGCAGCTATGAAAAAGAGCTTTCTTGGGAGCCTAACTCATAGTACTTGCTCACTGGGGCATCCTCCTTACCCAGCCTTGGCATCATGCTTGTGGCCCCGTACGATTGCAACAGAGATTGGTCACGGCAGAAGGGAGCTTTGTGGAGTGTCCTTTCCTAGCAGAATACCCCAGGAAAATATTGCAAAAGAAAACCCAGGTAGATCCTTGGCAGACTAATGAGACCTAATAGTGACATTTTTCAGAGGAAGTTCTGACTAACAAAGAAATTTTTTTGTTGTTGTTGTTGGTACTGAGGATCTAAGCCAGGGCCTTGCACTCTATCCCTGAGCTATAGCCCCAGACTATGAATAAATATCTTTACTTTCAATTCATTTATTCACTTCTAGCCTCCTTTGTGGCAGAAAACTGGAAGCGAACTTTAGCCTGACACCTCGATTTTGTATATAAAAGGGATTTTTGTGGACTACCCTGTACCCCTGGCTTACTGGTATGTTCCAGGTATGATTCTAAGTGAGAACTGGTTGAAGTCTCTGTGATAATCAGGATGTGGGTGGAAAAGAAGACATTCCTTTCTTGACTCTTTCTGCATCTTCCTAGAGAGGTTTTGGTTCCTTTGTATCATTCAGAAGTGGGGCCAGAAAAAAGAAATCAGACCTAATTCCAGAAACCAGTTGTCATATCAATCCCCCAACCTGAGCCTGGGCAGTGGCAATGCTCACCGGCAAAGGGCAGTGTTCTTTCCTGCAACACCCTAATCATCAATGACTCTTCCCATATTCTTAGGAAAAAAACAAGTAATAGTCATCTTAATTCTTGGCAGATGGAGGAACTGGCAAGAGAACTAAATTTCTCAGTTTCAGCAGCCCTCATTGAGACCCTCCAGCCCCTCCTGCGTTTCCATTCAGGCTCTGGGGTTTTGTTCTGTTCTTGGCTTGCGGAGGAGGAAAGCGGCCAAGCCTCATCACCTGGAAGGGCTGTGAGCTCAATCCCTCTTCTTCCAGTTTCTCCTGGTTAATTATCAGCACAGATAATCCCGAGTGTTGTAAGACTCAATAAAAACCCTCATAGGCCTCAAGCAACGAGGAAAGAAAGTGAAAAAAAAAATTCTGCCATAGGAGCTAATTGTGTGCTCTTAATTAATTGCTCCAATTAGTCCCACTCTTTTCAGTTATGCTACTCTATAACAATGGCAGCTGGGATGCTTCTGGAAATGGAAATCGCTGTAATGGTCAGGTACTCGTCAATTAAAACCCTTACTATGTGCAATTAGCTTCTCTTTATGATTTGGTGGCAGCACTGGGAGTGTGACAAGTGGCATGGAAAAGGCCTCCCCACTACAATGAATTCTACTTCATCTACTACAATCATTCTACTTCCGTTCCTATAATTTTAAAAACATACTGATTTTATTATAGCAAAAAGTAAAGTATCTAAAATAGTATCTAAAATAGTACAAGTAATGGTGTTTTATTCTGCATTTGGGATAATTTGAAAACACCTAGTGTTTCCCCTTTGTTTATTTAAATTTGGCAAACAAGTAATACAAAGAACAGGAGATGGTGGAAACAGTGAAGGGGGAAAAGTGACTTTCTTTTTTTAAAAATATTTTATTTTATTTTATTCAGAAATTTATTTGTTGAACAATCAAACAAGCTTCTAATAAAATAATAAAATATATATACAAATTTTGAAAATTAGATTTACTGCCAAGAGCCCCCCCAATTACCCACCCTTATCCCTTCCCCCTTCCTTCCCAATACATCTCTACAAATGCCTTAGGTTGTATGACATTACAACTGAAAAGTGACTTTCAAACACCTCAACTAAGCAATTCAGGAGCACCTTTAACATGCTATGGTTATGAATATTTGTGATTAACATATTTATTCACTCTTGACAGCAGGTCTTTCTTAGGATCACAAACAAGAAACATCAAGTTAAGCCAGCTTTAGTTACAGTCCTGGGACTCATAAAACTCCTCTTTTTTCTTTTCTTTCAAATTTCAGCCTTTTCCTTCCATAGACTAAAAATTTCCAATACAAAAAAAAAAAAAAAAAAAAAAAAAAAAAAAAAAAAAAAAAAAAGAAAGAAAAAAAAGAAAAAAAGTTGGCTTTCAAATAAACTGAGGGCAGTATGATTATTGAATAATTAGATAAAATTCTTTCTACTGCAATCTATTCTTCAAAGTTGTGTGAATTTTTACAAGCATACAGAAAAGTGCATGTGGTATGAGGATATCTAGCTTGATGGGCATTAATGAAGCCAGCATTAAATCAAATGAAGCATCCCCAAAGTCCTCTTACCTCTTCTCAGGTGCTCCTTCCCCTGCAAAACAGGACTGCATTGATGCCATCTTTCATTTTTATGGTCTGAGGAGATGGCTATTGGTCTTGAGGCTCCTTTGAAAGCAATTTTCCTTTCACTGTAGTTATATTTAAATTTTTTCTCCATGTCCAGTTTTCAATAGCTTTTTTATGACGTACCTAAGGATTTCATTATCCTGTTTGATGTTTGTAGAATTTCTTGAATGTAGAATTTGTTGTTTTTCATTATTTTGGTAAATTCTCAGCTGCTGTTACTTCAAATGTTGCCTGGGTTTCATTCTTTCTCTCCTGCCCCTCTGTGATTTTGGAAGAATCTTAGAGCTTCTCATTATTTTCTCTGTCCTATTATCTTCCTTTAAAAATATTTTCCAAGATTTTGTCTCTTTAAACTTCAGTCTGAGGTTTATGTTTTTCCCCTGATCTTGTCCAGTTAATTCTAGTCTCTCTTTGTATATAAATTATTCTAAATTGATTCATTGAAATCTTAATTTTGGCCATTGTGATTTTCAATTATAGGATTACTTATTTAGTTCTTCTCCAATCTTATGTTCTTATAAAATAATTTCTATTTTGATTTGAATTTACAATTTGACCTTTTAGTTCCTTGAAAGACTAAATAAAATTTTGTTTTTATGTTGTCTATATGTTATTCATGCCATACCAATAAATGTCAAATAAATATAAAATAACCAACTAAATTTCTCTTTTGAATTGGTTCATAGAATTTTTTCTTATAAAATAATTCTGAGATATACTAAAGGAAAAAGTATATGACTTCACAGACCCTATCCGTCAGTTTCAACAATTATCAACATTTAGCAACCATAGTTAAAATTCATGCCTGATACGTCCAGTGACTGCATCCACTTCGAACAGATAAGTCTGTTATCTGTTGGTTCTGCATCTCTTGTTCTTTTCTTCTTGCCATTATTTTATTATGTTTGAGAAGTTATATTGAAAGAACCATTTGTAGAAATAATTTCATGCCTAGGGTAATTTCTTCCTGCAGGGAGGATTTATGTTTTCTTCCAATTGCCTGGCAGCTCTTGCATCAGGAATCACTATAATCCAATTTCAGGATGAAGATGATTCGAAGCTGAGCTGAAATGCCTTCAAAAGCCAGTCTCCGTTTGGTTCACGCCTGTCAGGGTGACCCTAAGCCCGAGGAAAAACATCTGTGACTTTATCCCATGAGACTTCCAAACATACCATTATCCTTCTGGCTGCTTCTTCCCGCATTGGTAAAAGTTGCCAGAGGAAACCCCAAACACTGGGTCTGTGCTCTTGTGCAAGGAGGCACAAGGTGGTTGGGCTCTTTCTCCAGGGCAACATGGTGTTGCGGTAACCTGAGCTCCCACACTGGCTCAGGCCTCTCCAGCAGCAAATACTTCAGGTGTCCCCCAGTGAGTGGGGCCTGATAGGGCCTCCGGTTTACCCTTCCCCACTGAGTGAAGTCTGTCCTGGCTCAGGATTGATCTTGGAGATGGAATGTAGATGCTGCAGGCTTAGTTCCCTTCTTTCGAAGGCTGTCATCTATCTCTGTACTTTGCAAAGTCTCTGCCACATCCTCATGGTACTCAGCACGCTAGTGAAGTTGCTGTTGCTTTCTTTTGTTTTATTGATTGTGTGTGTGTGTGTGTGTGTGTGTGTGTGAAGGGAAACATTCCAGGTACCTAAAATCAGCAATCTTGCTGACACCCCCTCCTTAATCTCCCCATTAATACTTTTAAGAACAATCAAAAGATGTTTTTATAAAGCACTTTAAATACCAGAGATCATGTCATGCTTTGATCTCTAAGTAAGTGTGGCCAAAAGGAGGCACTGGTGGAAAGTTGGGGTGTTGGAGCAGGGAAGATAAGTCAGGATATCCCTACCTTTGCTTCCTGTGGTGTCTGTCAATAGCTCTGTCCCCTCTGTGGTTCCTGCTCTTACTGGAGGCCCTGCTTCTGGGTTGTGATAATGCCGTTCTGCCCATCACCCTCAGCTAGCGGGTGACATCTGCCTACTTGTGAGCTGCCTTTCTGCCTTTGACTTCTTCACTGTCCTTGTCACCATGTGGCCAGTTCCTTCTAAATTCCCACTAATTTAAAGATCTAGTGCAGTTATTTTTTCCACCTACAGGGTTTTCGTATTTTGAATGTAGTATGAAGTGTACAATGCATAATCCTTATCTTCAGGGTAAGTATTATGTTTACAAGGAATAAAAGACATCTCATGAAAAAAATTACAGATGACACATGTTATATCACACTTAATGATTTGAATGAGAAGGTCAGAGTAACTCGGGAAACAGAACAGCTCCTGGAATCCTCCATGACCTTTTGGTAGAGTTGAGGTAAGTAGAGCTCTAAGGGACACATGTTAAAAGAGAGTAGAAAATACTCCATATGGAAGATTGGACCAAAAATTTGTATTAAGAAAGTTTTGAGGCTAGAGCAGTGGCTTAGCAGTAGAGCACTTGCCGGGCGTGCGTGAGGACCTGGATTTGTGCCCCAGTACCATGGACATAATCAAGTGTTAGAAAACAAAGACCAGATGGAAAAATAAATAAAATTGATTCTATCTTTCTCTCACTTTTCTTTTTTTAAAAGAAAAATTTGGAAAACAAAATCTTTGAGAATCTTCATGTGAAAGTAGTCTTTTAAATGATTTTCAATTCAAACTAATGACATGTATGAGTAACTTGGTGATGCTTGTGCATGCCTAGGATACCTGGAAAATTTTTATTCTTTGAAAAACCTTTAAAAACATTTGATGTGGTGGTATTTTCAATCTCACTTAGCACATTTAGTCTTACTGTGCCACAATCTTGAGCTTCACTAGAAATGATCCGGTCATTCATTACAAACAAGCTCTGTCTCTGTCTCTTTTTTTTTTAGAGATGGACAGTGAAAGAGGGAGAGAGAGAAAGAGAATCAATTTTATTTAAGTTTTTCATGTGGCTTTCGTTGCTCTGAGACTTCATTGTGTACATGGTGCCAGGGTTTGAACTCTTGTACTTGCCCATGCCAGGCAAGCGCCGTAACCGCTGAGCCACCGCTTCAGCCCCAAGCTCTGTCTTTTCAAGTGCTGCCCAGAGACAACTGATTGAAAGCTATGCAGTGAACGATAGTCAGAGCTCCGTGAGCAAGTACCTGTTTTTCCAGTGACTAGGATACACCATGGGGTTAGCTGGTGTGGCATCTAGGCAAGGATGTCACTGTACTTGGGGGTAGAGTGAGATAACTGAAATCAGTTAGGAAATGGAAGGTGTAATGTGAAACGAATGAGTTGGATGTGGCCCATTACTCTGTATCTCATTTTTCTCCTGCTGTCAGGCTGTGCTCAAGCCCGGGCTGTAGGATCAACACCTTTTCTGTTTGTTGTACCATGTCTTCACATGGTTGGTGGGAAAAGCATTGAAGGTGGAGGCATCTGAGTTAGAGAGTCCCTCTTTGATCCTTTTTGGTTGTTTGCTATTGAATGAAGAACTTAATTTTTTGCGTTTTACCCTCCTTGTCAGTAAGTTAGGAAGAATAGTGCAACGTCTTTTGGAAAGTTGTGGGAAAAATTTAGGTGAGAGTGGTTAGTAAGCTGTCTTAAAACTGTAGTTGTTTCTTTTCTTATTTGGAACCCATGGCCCCACACCCTCTTGGCAAGCACTCTACCAACAAGTAGCCACCTCCAGCCCCAGTAGCTGTTTCTTGTACAGACATTTGTGACCTGCTGTTCAGTATCTAAGCTGCATGCTTAAACAGGTTAAAATGGTTTCTTGGGGAGAGACAGTACTATAACTGTAGCTATACCTGTGCCCAGGAACCTTGTACTTAGAAGACAGTAAGAGGAGAGTCATATTGTTTCCTTTCTTGCTTTTTGAATTTTTCATTTTTCACTGGCCACTCCTAATGTCCTGGCACTTGGCCCATAGAATATTTGTATTCATTATCATATTATCCACATGACGCACTTGGCTCTGCTCCAGGGGTGGAAGTTGAAATCAGTAAATGGTTCCTTTATTTGCTTTATAGCACAGTTTCATTTCCTTTACTCTTGTACCTCTCAGAACCCTCATATCTATACATGGCATAATGTGTATGTGAAATAACAAGTCATTCCTCGAAAAGTACATCTTATTTCCCTCCTCAGGGCCTTCTGATAATCTTCAAATCTCATCTCCTAAGCAAGCTCCTCATCAGGTATTCCTTGACCCCATTCTCTTAGACATCCTAGTCTCTTGTTGTTAAGCCATCTGCTAAAATTCATAGAAAAGCTGTTCTAGAAGCCCCTGCAAACTTCTAGCTTCCATTACCTACAGCAAATGCTAAGACTGATCAGAAGGCACATTATTTACTCTGATCATAATAGTCCTTTGCAGTTCATGCTTATCTTGTCACCCAGCCACAGTAATAATGCATTTGACATGTACTGCATACTAATTACTTTTATTATTTCAGAGTTTTTGTAAGCAATAGTCCTCCCTTGCTCCCGAATATTCTCAAACCCTGAGGAAGCAGACAAGCATCTAAAAATATCGTCTTAACTAATCCCTGAGGACAAAATAAATGCTATAACATCCATTTGTTTGCCCCCCAATCTTTCAATAGTCCACACCATATTATCATAATTCCTCAGAGAAAACTCTTCTCTCTTCGAATATAAGGCAGCTTTAAAATTTTACTCAACACAGATGTGAGGCACAATTGAGGACTTTTCTCCCTTTCCTTAAATTCAAACAAAACAAAACAACAATTATGGCCTGTATTGTTAATTTTGTCAAATAATTTTCAGCCATTAGCAGCCTAGAATACAAATGCAAATATTGAGCTTACAAATACCAAAAATTAATTTGGAGTCTTATTTTCTTCTTCTCCTTCTCCTTCTCCATATCCTCGCTCTTCCCCTCCTCCTCCTCCTTCTGTTCTGGGGATTAAACCCAGGGCTTTGCACATGGTAGACAAGTACTCTGCCACTGACCTACATGCCCAGCCCATTTTAAGATTTTATTTTGAGTAGGGTGCTAGCCTTGAACTTGGGATGCTTCTGCCTCAGTCTTCCTCATAGCTGAGATCACAGGCATGCGCCACCCTTCCCAGTTTAATTTGGAGTTTGAATATAGAATGTAGGTAACAAAGACCCTGAGAAATCAAAATAAATGAAATAACACCCACAGATTGCTTCCAAATATTCGTCTTAAGCAAAATTTGGCAAAGACAGTTAGCAGGAGATTAGAAGCCATGCATGAGAAATGATGCATGTTCATCCTGTGTCTAGTCAGCTAACAGGATACCGTAGACCTAGCTTAAACAGCAGACCTTTATTTCTTACTGGAGGCCAGGAGTCCAAAGTCAAGGTGCTGACTGATTCAGGTTCTTGGTGAGGGCTTTCTTTCTGACTTGCAGATGGTAGCCACTTACATGGTCTTTCTTCTGTGTGTTCACCTGAAAGAGCAAGAGCAAGCCCTTGTCTGCCTCTTCTTGTAAGAGCACTAATCCTATCATGGGGACCCCACCCTCTTGATCTCATCTAATCTTAATTACCTACCAATGACCCTCATCTCCAGATACCATTAAATTAGGTCACAGGATCAATTTATGAATTTGAGGGGACACAATTCAATGCTTAGCACCCTGTTAAAATGGAATAATGATAGCAGCAGTTGAAAGAGAAAGTAGTTGCTTAATAGGGAGAGACCAAAGAGAAACTATAATTTTATTTTTAAGAGTTGCTGTTTAATGATAAATATTTTATAACAATAATATGACTCCTAAAATGTATACAATCAAAAATTATTAAAATGTCTAAGAAAAAAACTCAAAAAAATAGCTATTTAGTACCAGGACATGTCTCTCTGTGGAGGTCAGTGGTTCCTGAGGGCATCATGATTACTTATGGTTATGATAATGAGTCTAAGTTGTTCGTAATTATCTTCATGGTCCTTTGTATAAGAAGGCAGAAAGAGTGTACTCTTTTTTCAAATTATTTTTGTCAATGTACCTAAAGCTGCATGTTTCAGTCAATCATTTGAAGTATCTGTTTATGAGGAATGGTGTCTAAGACTTGATAAATCTCATGTATTAACGGACAGTTAATAAGTGTTTTCTAAGGTCAGTCAATAGGGTACCATTTTCTAGAAGCATTTTCTTTTCAACTGAATTATACAAGAGCTAACAAAATTTAATGTTGATATTTCAGTCATTGAAAACAATCCATCAGTCTCTGCTATGTAGCATCAAGGCTGAAATATTATTACAGTACTTTCCATTTTTTTTTTGAAAAGAGAGAGGGACAGTGAGAGAGAGAGAGAAGAGAGAATCAATTTTTTATTTAGTTTTCATGTGGCGTTCATTGCTCGGACACTTCATTGTGTACGTGGTGCTGGTGTTTGAACTGGCATCCTTGCACATGCCAGGCAAGCTCTGTAACCACTGAGTCACTGCTCCAGCCCCTATGATACTTTCTTATCTAAACACTTCTAAACATGACAAGTTTTAGTGCCCTTTAAAGGTGATGCTATGATTGGCAAAGATGAAGACTATAAACAATAACAGATGCTGGAGGGGTTGTGGGAGATAGGAACATGAACACACTTTTGGTGGAACTGCAGACTGGTACAAGCACTCTGGAAAGCAGAGTGAAGAATCCTCAAAAAATTAGGGATGGATCCACCATACAACCCAGCTATCCCTCTTCTGGGTATTTTCTTAGAAGAGTTAGAATCGGCATATCACAGTGACAACAGCAAAATCAATGTTCATAGCAGCTCAATTTACAATAACTAAATTATGGAATCAACCCAGATGACCATCACTGGATAAATGGATTTAAAAGCTATGGTATATATATACACATACAAATAGAGTTCTACTCTCCTATTAGAAATAACGATATTGGGCTGGAGCAGTGGCTTGGT
The DNA here is from genome assembly GCA_004027875.1 of Aplodontia rufa. Taxonomy (NCBI): domain Eukaryota; kingdom Metazoa; phylum Chordata; class Mammalia; order Rodentia; family Aplodontiidae; genus Aplodontia; species Aplodontia rufa. Next base: position 28,513 of record PVKS010008335.1, on the reverse strand, counting down.
GGTTATGGTGAATTCAAACCCCAGCATCACATACACAACAAAGTGTTCAAGGAATGAAAGTCACATGGAAAACTAAATAAAAATTGCTTCTCTCCTTCTCTCTCTCTCTCTCTCTCTCTCTCTCTCTGTCTCTCACTGTCCCCTCTTTCTTAAAAAAAAGAGAGAGAAAAAAGAAAGAAAGAATGATATTACAGCATTTGAAGGTAAATGGATGGGAATGGAAGAGTGAAATTAGCCAAATCCAGAGACTCGAGGGTCAAAGGTTTTCCCTCATTTGTGGAGGCTAGAACAAAGCCCAGGCGTGGGTGAAAGGCTCATGTACTAGACTTACCAAAGTTGAAGCAAAACATAATCTAGGGGAACCATAGATAAGGGGATGGGGAGGAGAAGGGAGGGAAGGAAGGTAGGAGGGATGATAGGGAAGGATCTAGGGAGTGAATCAATAATGTAGCTTACTCTTTACCCCCCTGAGAATCCAAATAATACTTAATGCGATCATTTAATTCTGAAAAATGTGAAAGCATTGTGCATTTTCCAGAATTAAATGATTCTGGAAACATGTTTATATCTGTTATAGGGGGGAAAATATACAAGAGTCAAGAGACTGGGGTGTGGGTGATGTAGGGGTGATTCTGGATTAGGATCAGGGGCATATCATATTGTTACTACATAGGCATTTGTGATTGTACAACAACTCAACTCCTCAATAAAATTTAAAAATTGTTTTAAAAAAGGTAATGCTATGGATCAGACTTCCATAGAAGAGAGGACTTATGCTTGACCACAGTTCTTTCACGTGGCCCAAGAATCAATGATTTTCTGAGTTTTCTGCCATTTTATACTCAGTGTCTATTCCCCTTTTAATAGCCATTTGCTTGTGATTCCAACAGCTGGTTATGCCCCGTTACCACCTGCCATCCTCGCCAAGTTACAACCATCCATCACTACAATAAGGCCTGTCTTGCCAAAGATCCAGGAAGCTCAAAGTCAGTTGGCGACAGCTCCTTTTTATCAGTTCCTACAGTAGAGGTGACCCTGCTGGTGGGCCCAAAATTACTGAAATCACTTGGCAAAGGAGTCCCATACTCCTTATGGTATTTGGAAAGGAACAGTCAGCTTCTGTCTCTATAATTCTCTTTTATATATGCTTCAGTGTCCGGGAGGCCCTCATCTAGCTGACACATCCTTTACTTAGCTATAGTAAAACCCTTGAGGTATGGTCTCATCTTGCTGGCAGTGCTTCCAGGCTGTCTTATTCAGGTGACACCGCAGATCTTGGTTATGAGTCATTATGCCCTGATTTTAGAATTGATGCCTGTGTGAAATTTCTCCTTTAAATCTGTGTGCTTGAGGGGGACGTCTCTCTCTAGTACCTCCAACTCAACACATACTGAGTAACACTATTTATTTCACATTCACATCTAATCTCTTAGCAAATCCTTATGACTCCACCTAAAAATATGTCCTAATTCCATCTACTTCTCTGTCTTGTCACTCTAGTCCAGGCTTCCAGTGTTACTCACCTCAGTCAACACTGCTATGGTCTCTTAACCTGTCTCCCTACTTCCAATCTTGTCTATTGTTCCCCCCTTCCTTCCTTCTTTCTTTTTCTTCTTTTTAAGGAGAGAAGGGACAGTGAGAGAGAGAAAGAACCAATTTTATTTAGTTTTTCATGTGACTTTTGTTGCTCTAACACTTTCTTGTGTACGTAGTGCTGAGGTTCAAATCCCAGGTCCTTGCAAATGCCAGGCAAGCGCCATAACCATTGAGCCACTGCTCCAGCCCTCTATTGGTCTTTTTCAACTTAGCAACCAGAGTGATCCCTTAAAGCTCAGGTATACTCATATTATTCTACTGATCCCATCATCCAACTGCTTCCTAAGAGAGAAATCCAAATGTATAAAGCCTAAAATAACAGATCCTATCCCTGCTTAGTTAATTACTCATTAATTTATTGTTCACATTCCCCTTCCCATACTCACAAGTAAGCCTCAGCGTAGATGTTCATCCCAGATCCTTGAACATCTCATATGCCCTCTGTAAATATAAATAAATTGACCAATGATTCCTTTTCTTTTTTAATCCTCACAATGCTTCTTTTAGGACTTAGGTGGTGTTATTTTGATTTGATAAACTGACAAAGTAAACTCAGAAATTTGATTAGAGATGTAAGTTCTATGTTGCTAAGTATTGAACTTTGGTGGTTAGGACCCAGTGTTCCATACCCATCATATCTCATTTTCAATACCCTCTATTGGTGTGGAACTCTATGCTCTGTAAGTCCTGGTGTTTGGTATTCTGAGACTTGGTCAGTGATGTTCATTGGCACCATGGAATCACTAGATTATAGCTTATTTTATAATTGATAATGGAATTCTTTAAGAGCTAAGTTGTATACCATCTACATACCTATTAATCAAGATGCCTCAGTGCCAATATGGGGGATATGGAGCTTCACTTTCTGTTTTCTTTACTGTCTGTTCTGAATAAATAGGCAGGAAACTTGCTGATTAGCACTGTGTTATGACAGCTATTATTTCCCCACCCCTGCCAAATAGATAACTGGGTTGTTATAAGAATTAGAGTACAGTCTTCCCTTCCTTTGACATCTGCAGGTGACTGGTTCTAGGATGCCCTGCAGTTACCAAACTCTGCTCAAGTTCCTTATAATGAATGGTGTTCTATTTGCATATAACCTATACACATTCTCCCATATACTTTAAATAACCTCTAGATTACTTATTGTACCAAACACAATGCAAATACTGTGTACGTGGTTGTTATACTCCATTGCTTAGGGAATAATGACAACACAAAAGTCTTTATATGTTCAGTACAGATGCAGCTTTTTCCCCAAATATATATTTTTTAATTTTATTGAGGAGTTGTGTTGTACAATTATAAATGCTTATATAGTAACAATATGATATGCTCTTGATCCTAATCCAGAATCACCCCCATCCCAGTCTCTTGACTATTTATATTTTCCCCCTACAACAGTAATAAATGTCATATATATGTATATATATATGTATGTATATATGATTGTGCATTTTCCAGAATTAAAAGATTGTATAAGTATCATTTGACTTCCCTGTGGAGTAAAGAGTAAGCTACATTTTTTATTCTCCTCCTAGATCCTGCCCTATCATCCATCTTTCTCCACTCTTTCCCTCCTCTTCCTTTTCCCAAATATTTTTGATGCATGGTGGTTGAATTGTAAATGTGGAACCCATGCATACTAAGGACCAACTGTTTGTGAAGTCTGGAGTCAGAACCAGAAGACAGGAAATTAACCAGATCAGAATCATTCATTCAAGGGTCAGAGTCAAATAACCAGTCACAGGCCAGATACAGAATATTACACATTTTAACTTTTCAAGATTTTTAGCAACAGAGTTTCCTTATCAATAGATTACTGGCCCATTTCAGGAATATCTGGCTAGTATTAGACAAGAAGGGCCCCCAAACTAAACAAGTGTCCCCATTTGCCTCTTACTACTGCTTTTTTGTCAAGGGGAAAGACAAATTAGAGGCCCATGACCCATGCATGGCTCATGAATACACTGCGTTGCCAACGGGGACTTGAGAGAGCCTTGAGTGGCTTTTGGTGGTTGATTCAGCACAGTTCATCTTTCTCTTTTTTAATTCTTGTTTTGTGGTGCTCAGGGTTGAACCTAGAGCCTAAGACATGCTAGGCTACTGCTGTACCACTGAGCTATACCCATGCCCTGGAGTTCATCTTTGAATGGACGGTGCTAATGGTTGTACAGATAGGTGCCACTGAGTTTTTATATATGAGTATATAATATTCTTCAGTCTTCTATCTCCTGTTTAACTTAAATGGCTGAAAACACAAGTTTATTGAAACTTCAGGAAGTTAGCTTTTACATAAATGCGTTTTGAAAAATTAAGGGTACAATGAGCCAACAAGAGTCTGCATATGGTAATCTTGCCTAGGTGACAAAAATTATTCTGGGGGGCTGGAGCGGTGGCTTGGCATTTACAGCTCTTGCCTGGCATGCGCAAGTACACGGGTTCAAACCCCAGCACCCACGTAATAACTAAGTGTCAGAGCAATGAAAACCATGTGAAAAACTCAATAAAAAATGATTCTCTCTGTTTCTCTCTCTCTCTCTCTCTCTCTCTCTCACCGTCCTCTCTTAAAAAAAAAAGATTCTGGAACATGCGAATAGGAAGCTAGGGCCAAATGCTCTTACCTATTAACATCACTTTAACCATATATTTTTATGATATCCTTTATGTGCCACCTAGTGTAGAATATGCTGGCAATGCCTTGATACTAGATCCAGCTGGTTTCCAGGGAGCTCATGATTTAACAACTTCTCTGGATCACTTCTAGATTCTTGTGTTCCCATTTCTTTCAGCTTTCAAGAATTCTAAAAGGAGGAATAAAATTTTGAGATAAGTAAGAGTGAAAATGATAAATTAGTCTGGAGGTAATTTATTTATCAATTTTAGGAACAAAACAAAGAACATATCTTGTTAGGACAACTCCCTTTACACTTAAAGAATGGGTCTAATTATGCAACCAGAGAGAGGGTATGAAGATAGAATAGATGCAAAGATCTTCCTTCCTGACTCTGAAAATATTTACGTATATGTTATGTACATCTGGTGGAGGGTATAGCTCAGCACATTATGTGAGTCCCTGTATTCAATTCCTAGCAGCACAACACAAAACAAAACAAAGCAAAAACAGATTTTCTTATGTATATATTCTTGGGGGTGTATATTTGTGCATCCTGCCAAAATTTGTGTTGAAATCCTAAATGCCATAATCTCAGAATATGACTATAGTTGGAGATTGGGCCTCTTAAAAAATTATCAAGGAGTTGAGTTATTGTACTATCATAAATGCATATAAAGTAACAATATGATATTCATTTGTTCTTAAAACAGAATTAACCCCACATTGTGTTTAAAGGGATAATTAAATTAGATTAGGCCATTAGGGTAGGTCCTAATCCAAAATGACTAGTATCTTTCTAAGAAAAGGTAATTAGGATACATGTACAGAGAGAAGAGAAGACAAAGAGAGACATCTGAAGAAACCAATAAACCTGGCCAACACCTTCATCTCAAACTTATAGCCTCTTAGACTGTGATAAAATAAATTTTATTCTTTAAAACATGTAATCAGTGGTCCTTTCTAATGGTTAACTAACACAAACACATGTACACAAATAGAAGAACTCCAGCCTAAAGATATGAAGAAGTCAAAAACTACACATATGTATTACGGCTGGTTCAGGAAAAAAATTTTCAGGTGCTGGATCCTGTTGGACTTGCTCAGCTCAAGGGTAGAATGAAAAAGCATCCTGGGTGGATTCTCTAGCTACATGGAGGTGAAGTAGTTTTTGTCCCTACTAGCCAATTCACAATGTGAATATTTTTTAAGCTCCTGTTATGTACCAGGTATTGAACAAAGCACAGGAAATACATGAATGATTGGCACAAGAATTTGTCCTCAAGGGTCCGGTCATAGATGGCTGGTGGTGCAGCGTGAGGTCTTCTGATGGGGAGGTTGTTCCACGTCTATATTCCTGCAGTTACTGGACTACACTTGGTATGCTCCTTACTTATTTCTTCTATTGTAGAGTCTTTTTTGTTGACCTTTCCCAGTTCTTTCCTTTTTCTCTAAATGATCAGGTATTGGATATCAGCACAGGATCTATACTAATTCAGTTAAGTTCTCAGAGAACATGTTGGAGTAAGTCAGACTTTGTGTTACCTCTGACATGCAGTTTTATCATCCGTCTGACTCAATGCTAGAAGAGGGAACCACCTCCGCTGACCTTTTCCCCTGTATTTCAGGCCATAAATAGGTGCTGGGGCCCTGCCAACTTGGGTCACTGTGGCTCATAAGGGACTTTCAGTTCCTTACAAACATCACACAGCTGCAAAATTACTATGACACCCAAGGTGACTCATAACATCTGCCCCTCTTAAAAAGGGAGTATTAGCAATGTCATCTCTTGGCTATCACTATAATGCAATTATGAGCTCCTCCTCTCAGCTGACTGCCCAGAAAAGTCCTCAGAGAAACCCAATGGGAAATGGAGAAACCTAACACTTTGGTTTTTACCCAAGGCAAGGATAAGGAAGCAGTCAGAGTAGAGGTTCTGGATATTTTTAATCTAGTTGTGATAAAATATAAATGATGCTTTTATATCTCTTGTAGGGGTGAAAAATAGAAGAATCAAGAGTTTAGGGTTAGGTGATATGGGGTAATTCTTGTTTAGGAACATATATGTGTACTATATTTTTACTTTGTATGCATTTATGATTGTACAATAACTCAACTCCTAATAAAAATTTTTAAAAATATATGAATGATACTTGATATCTTTTTGTATTAAGTTAGGGTTGTGCAGAGAACCAGAACTAAGAGGGGAATGTGTGTGTGTGTGTGTGTGTGTGTGTGTGTGTGTGTGTATTTATATATGTCAGAGAGAGAATTAATGAGAAAATTAATTTGAGGAATTTGGCCACAGGGTTTTGGGGTTTTGCAAGTTCAAAGTCTTCAGGGTAGACCACTGACTGGAAAGAGAGGGAGTATTTTTATATTACAGTCTTGAAACAGAAATCTTTCTTCTGTGGGGAACCTCAGGTTTTGATCTTAAGATGCTCAACTCATTATACAACACCCACCCATGTTCTGGACATTAGTCTGCTTCACTTACAGCATACTGATTGTAAATGTTAACCATGCCAACAAAGCACCACCACAACAACACGTAGGCTAGTATTTGACCAAAAACTGGGGCACCATGGCCTGACCAAGTTGACATTTTAACCATCACACTATTTACTACTGAAATAAGTAATCTGAATTCTTCACTATGCTATTGGGGAATAAAAATTCAGATGAAGGTAACTAGTCATCACAAAAATCATCTAAACCTCATAATCATCTCTTTTTTAATGCATTCAGATCTGTGGCTTGGGGCAACTGCTCTCAAGGCCAGCAAGTCCATCTTTGGGTAATTTTCAGAGTGGATAAATCCTTGTTTGAATACTTTATTTAATCTCAATCCTTCTCCCTAAAACTTTCATATTCAAGTGTAGTTCTACATCTGGAACATCACTGAAACAGAATGAAGAGCAATTCATCTCAAATAATGCCTCCAAGTGTGTTCTTTGGATATTCATTTTGTGCAATTCTTAGTATGGCATGGGGGATAGAGAGGGTCCTATAGTCAAATAAGTTTCAGAAACATTGCTTACGTGCATTTCCTTTGGAAGATTGCCCATGATTTATATGAAAGGCTTTGAAATCCTGCAGCAACAGAACCAGCTAATCTTTAACTTAGTATTTCCCAGACACCTGACATTGGAAAATCCCCTTTTTTCTTTTCCTTATGCTACAGAACAGAAATAAGAAATTTCTACAAGACTCTCTGATAGTATAAATGCTCAGTCTTTTTTTAGGTGCTCTGATTTTCTGTTTATTTTGCACTCTGGTAGTTGTCTCAGTTAGTGCTGTTGTAGAACAATCTAGTCCTTAGTAGTTTAAAATTGTAGCCATTTATTGTTTCTCCAGGTGTACAGTTCACTGGGTGATTTTGCAGGTATGTGTTGGTCCTGATTGAGCTTAACTGGACTCACTTATGCATCTGCAGTCAGCTAGTGAGAAGGCTAGGGGATGCCTGGTTTAGCCTGGCTTTACCTGGGATGACTCAGCTCTATTCTATGTGCCTTTCATACCAACCTGACTGCAGGCTAGCCTAGGATCTCCTCATTGTGGTGTCAGGGGCAGAAGAGAGGAAATGAAATTATGCAGGTAAACTCTTTCTCAAACTTTTGCTTGTGTCAAGTTTGCTAAAATTCTCTTGGCCAAAGCAAGTCACTTGGGTAACTCAGATTAAGGGCAGAGGGTACTTCAAAGTTACAGAGCAAAGAGAAAGGATCTGAAGTGGCTCCTAATTAAGGTCATTGGTGATAAGTTAGCATGGTTATCACATGTAAGTCTGGGAAATAGTTCCAAAATGGTTGCATCAGAATGAACAGGGCGAATGTAGTAAAAATGCAGGTCCTCAGATCTGCAACCCTAATGATGCTCAGGGCAGGGTTGTTACCCACAGTTTTAACTCCATAGGTGATATTGATGATGAACTAGGTTTGGAAACCACTGACATGGACACCTCTTGCATTAAACAATATTAATTGAGCTCTTCCCATCACAAATGCTACAAGGAGTGTAGAAGCAAGTTTAAGACAAAGATGTTGGTACTTCTTCCCAGTGAGCTTCCAGAAGGTCTCAGACAAGTGAGACTGATGTGTGATAAGTTGTACAGTTATAGGTTGGTTTTTAATCCCATTGCTGCCATGATTCTTCCCTTGCCTAAAATCTGTCCTATGAGATCCCTGCAATTAGATCATTTTTTGAAACCACGACTGACACATTTCATTGTGTGTGTGCCATGCCATCATAAGGGAGGCAGCTGAGGAAAAACTGAGATAAGCTGAGATAGTGCCAATTTAATCAGATTTAAAAGGATATGGGAATAGATGATTCCTACCCCAAAGTCCAAGCATGCCAGTGGGTCAGTGGAGTTACTATTGTAAGGGGTTGACTAGAAAAACAGATAAACATTATTTGCAGACTAAAAAAATAAAATAATATCCACCATTTATGTATATAACTTTTCCCCAAAAAGATATTTCTATATCATGATTAGTAACATGCATGTATTATTGAACTCATTATCTTTAATTAATTGTGTATTTAGATATGTGTAATATATCTTGCAGGCAACTGGCAATGAATACACTATTAACTAATAGCTTGTGGAAGTTCATGTAATTTTTACATTCAAAGATTGGAATTCTATGAGTCAGCTGGGGCTGCCATAACAAAATACCATCGATTGAGTTGCTTTAACAACAGATACTCATTTTCTCCCACTTCTGGAAGCTAGAAGGCCAACATCAAGGTGCCAGCAGGGTTGGCTTCTGGGGAGGCCTTTCTTTCTGGCTTGCAGGTGGCTTCCTGGAGTTGGGGCAAGGGGAGAGGGAGGGAGAGAGATTGGGAAAGAAAGCAAGAGCAAGTGAGCCTTTAGGGTTCCTGGTCCTCTTCTTACAAGGACAGGCATTTTATTGGATTCAGGCCCCATTTTAACGACCTCATTTAACCTTAATCATCTCCTTAAAAGCCATATCTCCAAATATAATCACATGGGGGTTAGGGGTTCAAATTATAAATTGGGGATGGGGGAAACAATTTAGTCCTTAATGGAGCCATCACGTTACACTGTTGTTGAATATAATTTAAAAAACCCTCCCTGGGGCCACTTGTAGTATCTCAGACTGAGTAGAGCCCCAGAACCCTCCCTGCTCACTCCTGCAGCATGGGCTCAAAAGATTCCTTGGCTTCCATATTTCATGTGTTCCAACAAGATTAAATAAAGCATAGGGCCTAAAATTAGAATCATAAAAAATGCGGATTATATATTTACTTTAAAACAATAAGCCTATATAAATATTTTGCATCTTAGAACATTGTAATATAAATTTAAATAATCAAAATAATCAAATGCTCACCTTGATTATAGATTGCAACTAAAAGAAGAAAGCAAGCAACATTTTCTCACATCAGCAAATGTATTGCTCTACAGGCAGCTGTTTCCTATCTCCTTTATCAGTAAGGCATAGATGATTAATATTTGAATTGCAGTGCCCTTGTTTCTCAGCAGATTATTAGGGCAATTCAGTCTCCTAATCTGCATGCGTTTTACTGAAAGTTAAGAAGCAAATGTTAATGGCATAGTGGTTAAGAGTGAGGGTTACAGAGCAGTGATCAGCCAGCCAACTATGGGCCGTAGGCCAAATCCTGCTTGCTTATTATTTTTTTAATAAAGTTTTATTACGGCCATACCCATTTGTTTATGTAAAGTCTGTGACTGCTCTGGGGGCTACAACAGCAGAGTTGAATAGAAGCCATATGATCTACAAAACCCAAACTATTTAGCATTTGACTCTTAACAGAAAAAGTTTTCTGACTCACCAATCTAAAGGAAGTATGTGTGAGTTTGAACACTAGCTTTGCAGTATTTACCTGTACAATCTTAGACAATTTATTCAGCTTTTCTATGCTTTTGTTTCTTCATCTGTAAAATAAGAATGATATTAATACCTGTCTCGAAGGGGTGTTAAGAGCAACAGATGAGCGTGTAAAGATTTCAGCAAAGGACTGGGACTAAACAAATAGTATTGGTTGTTATTCTCTGAACAACCAACAACAAACTTAATCCATAGTGAAGATGTTAAATTAAGAGGAATTTATAATTAAGAAGGAAAAGTAATGGTAATTTAAAACCTGACCAACTCAAATCAACAATAATGAGGCTCCTTCCTAAATATCCTTTCTAAAAATTTGCAGGAATTCCTTTTGTATGTGGTGCATGCCCAACGGGAGCTATCAAACATTGGCAAACTTCACTTGGCACTAAGCCATTTTAGGAAAATATAGAATAAATCCTTGTTAAACTCTGGCAATATTCTAATTTTAGTTTATTAGCAACACATTTAGTGACTCCTAATAATTTTTATATGATTTACCTATAAATATCCTCTGTTCCTAAGAATAGAAGATAGTAGAATAGAATTGTATTTTTATTTCCATTCATAGCCTACCAGATCTTATTTTGCAATTGTCTAACCCTAACCCTTTCCCGATTGGTGGTGGACAGCCACCTGGTTCATGAATTCAGTGGAACCAAGGCATGGATTGAAGCCCTAGTTATGTTGTCCACTTGAATCTCTCTGGTGGTCACTGGCTATACCTTTCACCATGGTCAGCTGTGGCAAATAGAATAGGCCCCTGGGGAGGATTTAGTAGTACTGCAAGTGGTTGGGTAATCCTAAATATTATAGTCCACTGGAAAAGTTATCCTGGTGATGAGTGATAGGTCGGTGGCCTCATGCTTTGTTAAGGGAAGTTCCTGATCCAAGAGCAAAGGGCTGCAGAGGTTGATCCCCAGTCCACAGAGGGGTTATATAAGGTCAGTGGTAGTTTTTCCTATAGTAGTTTTACAATTGTATGGGTAACACTGTGAATAGTAGTCATAAAGAATAAGTTAGATGTTTAATTAGGAGTAGGAAGTGTGAATAGAAAATTCCCTGTCTAATTTGGTAGGTTGTTTTGGATCCTTATCACTGTCAGAAATCTCTTCACAAAATTTCAAAATGAAATAAAAATAATCATGAACCCGTGAGCAAGACTGGAAAAGAGCCATCCAGTGTGGTTACTCAGCAGCATGGCAAGATTCATTCACCACAATAAACTCTAATTGTAGTTTCTGTTTTAGATATCCAATAGCCTTTTAATATAGACATTTTTTAAAAAGTTTTATATTCACAGCAAAATCAAGTGGATGGTACTGAGATTTTCCACATACCCATATCCTCACTTACGCTTAGCCTCCCCCATTAACACCTTCCCCTGCGTGGAACATTTGCTAGAACTTATAAACCTACACGGACACATCGTTATCATGCAGAGTACACAGGTAACCTGAAGGCTCACTCCTGGTGTTGCACACTCTGTGGGTTTGAACAAGCATACAAAGACATGTGTCCAGCATTATAATATCATACAGAGTCGTTTCCCAGTCTGAAAAATCTTCCATGCTCGACTTATTCATCCCTCCCTCTCTCCTAACCCCTGGATTCTAGATGTTTTTATTGTCTCTATCATTTCACCTTTTCTGAAAGGTCATAAAGCTGGAATCGTTCAATGTGGAATCTGTTCAGATTGACTTCTTTCATTTAGTAATATGCATTTAAGTTTCCTCCATGCCATTTCATGGTTTCTTACCTCATTTCTTTTTAGTGCTGACCTGTATTCCATTGTTTGGATGTGTGACATTTTATCTATTCATCTACTCAAGGATCTCTCGGTAACTTCCAAATTTTGGTAATTGTAATCAGAACTGTGATAAACATCCATGCGCATGCTTATGTAAAAGCACAATTTTTAATTCCTTTGGTTAAATACCAAGAAGCACAATTGATCCTACAGTAACTGTAAGAAACTGTTCAGCTGTCTTCCAAAGTAGCTGCACCATTTTGCAGTCCCACCAGCAATGAATAAGTGTTCCTGTGGGTCCATATTCTTGGTGGAACATTTGGTGGTGTCAGTGATCTGGATTTTTAGCCATGCTAGTAGGTGAATAGTGGTTTCCATTTCAATTTGCATTTTTCTGATGACATAGGATGTGGAGTATCTTCTCACATTTTTATTTGCATCTGTATATCTTTGGTGTATTGTTAAGGTATTTAGACCATTTTTAATAGAATTATTTGTTTCTTCATTGTTGAATTTTTTGAGTTCTTTGATGCATTTTAGATAATAGGCCTTTATCACATCAGCATTTTGCAAGTATTTTCTCCTACTCTGTGGCTTGTTATTTCATGCTCTTGAAAATTTCTCTCATGGAGTAAAAATATCTAGTTTCAATGAAGTTTGGCTTATTAATTTTTAATAGATTGTACGTTTGATGTTGTATCTAAAAACTCATCTCTAAACCAGGTCGTCTAAATTTTCTCCTGTGTTATCTTCTAGGAGTTAGATAGGTTTGTGTTTTATATTTCATTCTGTGATCCAATTGAGTTCATTCATAGGAAGGGAGTAAATTTATCTTTTCCCCATTGTACTGTCTTCATTTATTTCTCAAAGATCTGTTGTCTATATATGTATGGGCTGATTTCTGGGGCCCTTTTTTGTTCCATTTATCTATTTTTCTCTATTCTTCATGAATACTACCTTGTCTTGATTTTTCTATAGCTTTATAGTACATCTTGAAGGTAATTGTGTCAGTCCTCCAATTTTCTTCTTCTGTTTTAATACAGTATTGGCTATTCTTGGTCTTTTTCCTGTGCATATAAACTTTAGAATCAGTTTGTTTATTCCTACAAAATAACTTGTTTTTTTGTTTTTTTAGGGCTGAGGACCAAACTTGGGGCCTTGCACATGCTAGGCAAGCACTCTGCCACTGAGCTAAATCCCCAACCCCAACTTGTTAGGATTTTGATTGAAATGATATCAAATCCATACATCCATTTGGAAAGGATTGCTGTTTTGACAATATTGTGTCTTGCTCTCCATGAATACAGATCACCTCTTTACTTATTTAGCTCTTCCTTGATTCTTCCATCAGGATTTTGGAGTTTTCCTAACTACATAATGTCCATATTTTGATAGATTAATACCTAAGTATTTCATTTTTAATGTGTTAATACAAATAGTGTTTAGTTTTTAATTTCAAATTCCATTTGTTAAGTACTAGTATATAGGGAAGAAGTGATTTTTTACAATAATAAATAGACCATTTGAATAGGCCTATATCTAATAAAGAAATTATATTAATAATTATAGTATTTTACATTAACCTTGTATCCTGAAATTTGGATATAATTGCTTTTTAGTTCTAAGGACTTTCTGTGGTTGTTGTTGAATCATTTGGATTTTATACATAGATGTTCATATCATCTGTGAACAGTTTTCTTTCTTCCCTATATATATACCTTTTAATTCCTTTGTTTTGCTTTATTGCATTAGCAATAATGAAAAACTTTCAGCATGAGATTGAAAAGGAATGGTGAGAGTAAATGTCTTTGCTTTGTTCCTGATCTTAGTGGAAAAGCTTCTAATTTATCACTATTAAGTATATTAGCTGTAGGTTTTTGTAGATATTCTTTCTCATTTTAGGACATTCTCTTCTATTCCACATGTACTAAGAGTTTTGTTCCTGAATGTGTACTACATTTTGTCACATACATTTTCTGCACCTATTGATATGATCATGTGATGTTTCTTCTTCTCTTAATATGATGCAAAATAATAACTAATTTTTGAATGTTCAACAGCCCCATATATGTGGGATAAAACTCACTTGGTCATAGTATATAATTGTTTTTATCCTTCCCAGGATTTTATTTGATAATAGTTTGTTGAGAATTTTTGTGTCTATGTTCATGAAAGACATTGGTTTATGGTTTTCTTATAATGTACTGTTTTTGTCTTATTTTGTTGTTAGGGTAATGCTGGTTTTGTAGAGTGAGTTGCAAAGTACTTTGCTACTCATTTCCGAAAGAAATTCTAGAAGAGCAATATATCTTCCTTAAATGTTTGGTAGAACTCATCTGTAAACCCATATGAGTCTGAGACCTTGTTTTGGAGGGGTGGTAAGTTTCTTAATTATTGATTCAATTTCTTTATCAAGTGTAGGTCCATTTGAAGGTTTGTTTTTTATTGTGTGCGTTTCTGCAGATTGTATCTTTTGAGGAATTAGTTCGTTTCATCTAGGTTATCACATTTTTAAGGATAGAGTTGTTCATAGTATAAAGGAAAATAAAATCCTTTAAATGATCATGGTTTCTGCAGTTGTATCCTCTTTTTCATTTCTGATATTAGTTATTTGTGTCAGCTTTTTATGTTTTTCTTAGCAGCCTGGCTAGAGGTTTATCAAAATCATTTATCTTTTCAAAGAACCAGTTTTTTGTTTTGTTGATTTTCTCTATTGACTTTCTATCTTATTGACTTTTGCTCTAATTTTTATTATTTCATTTTTCTACTTACTTTGGACTTAATTTGTTCTTTTATACTTTTATATTTTCCTAAGGTGGACAGTTAGATGAGTCATTTTAGAATTTCCCCTTGTAATATATGAAAGCAATGCTATAAATTTCCTACTAAGTATTGCTTTCATTGCATCCAATAAATTTCAATAAATTGTATTTTCCTTTTAATTTAGTTAAATATGTTTTAAATTTTCTGTGTGATCACTTCTGTGGTCCATTATTTAGGAGTGTGTTGTTTAGTCTCCAAGTATTTTTGGGATTTTCAAGACATCTTCCTGTTACTTACTTCTGGTGTAGTCCATCATGGTTTGAAAGGAGACATTGTATGATTTCTATTATTTTCAATTTGTTAAATCAAGAGAAGATGGTTTCTCTTGGTGAATATTCCATGTGAGCTTGACATGACTGCACATTCTGCTATTCTTGTGTCCAGTTAATTGATAGTTGAGTTCAACTACATGCTTAATGACTTTCTCTGCCTATGGGATCTGTCTATTTCTCATGGAGAGATGTTGAAATTTCTAACCATAATAGCAGATTCATCTATTTGCTGTTCTATCAGTTTTGCTTCACATATTTTGATGCTCGCATGTTAGGTGCAATCACAGAAGGATTGTGATGTTTTCTTAGAGAATTGACCCCTTTGTCATTATGTTATACTGTCTTTATTCCTGATCATTTTCCTTACTTTGAAGTCTGCTTTAGCTTACGTTGATATAGCAAATCCTTCCCCATTCATTTACTTTTAATCTACGTGTCTTTTTACTTAAAGTTTCTTGTAGACAACTAATCATTGGGTCTTAGTTTTCTAATCCATTCAGTCTATCTCTTTTTTTAAACCAGTATATTTAGACCATTGAATTTCAAAATGATTATTGATATAGTTTTGGATTAATATATACCATTTGTTACTGTTTTCTATTTTTTCCCCTTATTTTTGGTTCCTATTTTTTCTTGTATTCTTTTTATGGGGTTTATGGTTTTACATGAATATTTTAAATAATTCACTTTTTCTTCTTACTAAGCATTTAAGTTATACTTTTTTTAAAATAAGTTTTTATAATGAATGCCCTCAAGAGTTTGCAACATACATTTATAAGTAGTCCAGGTCTACTTTCAAATGTCTCCATACTGCTTTATGTGTAGTTGTTATGGTTTTATCGTCCTTACCAAAACTCATGTTGAAATTAATCTCCACTGTGAAATGTTAAGATATAAGAGCAGGTGAGAATTTTTAGAGGTGATTATGTAATGAGGGCTCTTCCCTCATTCGTGAATTAATGAACTAATTGACTAATGGGTTATATCAAGAGTGAGTCTGTTACTAAAAACATTTTAACTCTGTCTTGTTTATGTGCCCTTTTGTCATGTGATGTTCTGTACCAACTTTTGACTTTGCTGAGTCCCCACTGCCAAGGACCTCATCAAATATGGCTATCCAATCTTTAACTTCTCAGCCTTAAGAACTATGAGCCAAATAAACCTTTATTCTCTATAAATTATCTAGTCTATGGTATCAGTAATAGCAACAAAAGCACACTAAGACAGTAGTCTGAGTGCCTTATGATAATACAATAAACCTAATTTCTCCCTCTTGTATAATTGCTATTATTAATTTCACTTTTTCACAAGCATACATAAACATGTGGGTGCATTAACACATAAGCGTACATAATTGAGTTAATTGTTGTTATTGTTATTTTGAAGGATGCATTATCTGTTCCATAAATTAAGAATAAGAAAATAAATTTTTATTTTACTTTCACTAATTCCTTCTCTGATATCCTGTTTCTTTATTGAGTTCTAAACTTATGATGTATATCAATTTTCTTCTCCCTAAAGAACCCCTTTGATATATTTTAGGAATGTCCATACTATTTTCCAAACTGGCAGTACTAATATACGTTCTCATCAAAGGTGTACAAGTTACCCTTAAAAATAGAATTATATATGATCCAGAAATCTCACTTTGGGGAGTATTTACAACTTTAATCTATTTAACATTTTCATCAAAATATAATGTTGGTGAGGTAATGAATATGCTTATTATCTTTTTTTTTTTAAAGAGAGAGGGACAGTGAGAGAGACAGAGAAAGAGAGAAACAACTTTATTTAGTTTTTCACATGGCCTTCGTTGCTCTAACGCTTAGTTGTGTACGTGGTGCTGGGGTTTGAACCCGGGTCCTCGTGCTTGCCAGGCAAGTGCTGAAACCGCTGAGCCACCGCTCCAGCCCCTATGCTTATTATCTTGATTGAGCCTTTCTACAAAGTATACCTAGCTCAAAATCTCACACTACCCCATTAATATACACAATTATTTTTCAATTAAAAATAAGTTTTTTAAATATTAAAAAAATTTAAAGAACTTTTAAAAACATTTCTTGAAAGACTGGTCTACAGGTCTAAGAAATTCTTTGTATCTTCTTCACTTTTGAAGCATGATTTTTCAGGGTACAGAATTCTAGGCTGGTGCTTGTCTAGTTTCCTCTTCTTGCTTGTCTGGTTTCCAGAGAGAAGTCAGATGCGATTCTTATTTTTGCACGCCTCTATAGGAAAAGTACTCATTCCTTTCAGGATCATTTTTGATCTTTAATTTTCTATGGTTTGAAAATTATACGCCTACTGAAGCGTGCATTGCTTTGTGTTGTTTGCATTTAGCCTTCTTGGTGTTCTCTATGCTTCCTAGATCTGTGGCATGGGACCTGATATTAATTTAGGGCAAATTCTCAGTAATGTTTCGAATTTCCTTCTGTCCCTTTCTTTCTTTGCCATTTGATATCCCTTTCATGCTGTGTGTGACCTTTTATAATTGTCCCATTGTCCCATGCACACTTCTTGGCTATTTTTTGAAGCTTTTTAAAAAAGACTCTTTTCTCTCTCTTTGCTTTTAGTTTTGACAGTGTCTGTTGAGATAACCTTAAGCTCAAAGGTTCTTTCCTCAACTGTGTTATCAACAAATGAGCCCACCAAAAACATTCTTCTTTTCTTTTATGGTGTTCCTTTTTTATCTCTAACATCTTTTTTTTGTGGTTCTTAGAATTCCCATCTCTCTCCTTAGATTGATCATTTGCCGTCTACTTTATCATTATATCCCTCAGCATTGAATCTTAGTTGTTTTAAATTCCCAGTCTTATAATTCAAATATTTCTGCCATACTGAGTGTGATTCTGATGCTCACTCTATCTCTTTAACCTGTTTTTATTTTATGTATGCCCTGTAAGTTACTTTTATTCTTTCTTTCTTTTTTTTTTTTTTTTGAAGAGATAAGGACAGTAAGAGAGAGAGAGACAGAGAGAGAGAATCAACTTTTATTGAGTTTTTCACATGGCCTTCCTTGCTCAGACACTTAGTTGCGTACGTGGATGCTGGGGTTTGAACCTGTGTACTTGCGCATGCTGGGCAAGCAGTGTAACCACCGAGCCACTGCTCCAGCACCCCCTCTAAGTTTATTGATAGCTAAACATGTTGTGCTAGATAAAATGTTGCAACTAGGTCTCTAATAATGTGATGATGTGATGCAGGAGAAGGAGAAATGTTTGATGATTAGGTCTGGGTCATTTAGAGAGACTGTGACTTTGAATTCTGAGCTTCACAAGTGCTTCTCAGTTGTTCTCTCCTCCCTTAGGTGGGACAGGATGGCTGGAGGGACTGGAGTTGGATATTTTGCTTTCCTGAGGCCTGTTAGGCTCTGATAAAACCTCAGCAAGTTAGACTCTGATTAAACAGATTCTCCTGAAGGCAGATCTTATTAAAACAGAATAAAATGTTATGACATATGGTTCCCTTTGCCCTCCTCCTGCTGGAAAGATGAGGGAATTTTTCTCTGATACTCATTATAAGAACTTGATACAGGCCCAGAAAGTAAAACTAGCAAGGGTGGGGCAGGGAGTTTTTTTGACTGGGTCCGTGGAGTTTTTCCCTCTCAGAGTTGTCTGTCTGAACATGCAACAATCTATTGATTATATAAATTTCCTACACTGGTTCTCACACAGGGTTCTGCTCCTGAGTTTCTGCCCAGGCAAGTTGTGATTCTCAGTACCCACCTTTCTGTCTTTCCAGTATGGGGGAAGCAGTTTGCCTTGTGTAAGATTTCACTTCTCTATAGATGTAAGAGAGTTCTTGATTTTTCAGTTTGTCCAGCTTTTTACCTTCTGTTAGAATTGATTGATGACTTCCAAACTCTTTATGTGATCTGCCAGAGCACCAGAGTCTCCAATTGATTTTTTAAATTTTCCTATGGATGGTTCTTGCATAAAATACCCTGCAATAAAAATCTGGTCCTTTCTTTCTTCTGATGCTCTGTTGGCAGCTTCTCTTTGGCCTGTGAAAATTTTGGCAGTGCTCCCTTGCTTAGCTCCTCCTCTCCTGCCTTTTAATTTTTCCTTGTTTTGCCACCACTGGAGATCTCCCTCCTTGCTTTCACCTTCCCTCCATTAATTTGTATCATTTTTCATTCCCATCCATGAAAACATCTTGCAAATTCATGCTAATTTCAGTCAAAATCAAGACAGATGAAGTGACTGTGAATTGTCCATCCATATCTGTGTTTCTGCCTGGGTCAGAAATTACTAGATAGGGGCTGGAGCGGTGACTCAGAGGTTCTGCACTTGCTTGGCATGTGCGACTCAAGTTCAAACCCCAGCACCATGTACACAACAAAGTGTCGGACCAATGAAAGTCACATGAAAAATTAAATATAATTGATTCCCTCTCATCTCTTTCTCTCTCTCTGTTCCTCTCTCTTAAAAAAATTCTGTAAGAAAAAGAAATTACTAGATAATGTATCATTGAAAGGAAAGGAAGACAGAAAATAATGTGTTTGCAGGTTTATAGTTCTTATTTACCTTACTGAGTTTATAAATCAACATGTGTTTTCTCATTATAGAGGAAATATCAATATATTGTAGGAGTTTAACAAAGGACAGAAATCTAATAAATGAAAATATAATTGCCATAATCTTACTTTTCTTTAAACACTTATTAATTATACAAGTATGTGAATACCATTTATCTATTATAAAGTTACATCACACTAATAGTCCTTACATACACAGCATTTGCTAGATACTGTGCCAAGGATTTTATATGCATTAACTCCTTTAATTTTTACTATAACCCTATGTGTTATGACTTATATTATTCCCATGCTAAAGATGATGAAATTGAAATAGAGCCTAAAGAATGAAATTACTTGAGCAAGGTAAGTAGGAATGAAAATCCAAGTAAATAAATCTTTAGTAATAATTCTGTGCTAATTTGGTTATCATATTGTACTATCATATTGGATTTTACTGTTTAAATTAAATTTGTTAGGAAGTATTTAAAAACACTAATGAGTAATTAGTTTTCTTTTTTAAGAGAGAGAGAATCAGTTTTATCTACTTTTTTCATCAGGCTTCTGCTTCTCCAGCACTTAGTTATACCCATGGTGCTGGGGTTCAAACCTGGGTCCTTATGCATGCCAGGCAAGCACTCTAAATGCTGAACCTCCTCTCCAGTTCAAAAAATTAATTTTTGATCAAATAATTTACTGTACATTAATTATTGTTCAAAATATATGAATTTCTTAACGAAGTACCTTTCTTGCCTCCCATAAAATGGGGCAGAGTTATTACCAATGTGAAGCTTCAAACACTGAGTTCCATTATTGTCATTATCCTTGTTTCTCATTGATGTATTTATTTTTTTATTGTTCCCAAAGAATCTATGAATTTCTCATGTGAGAAAGAAAGGAGGAGTAATCATCTCATTAACCCACAAGGGGTTCATATTCAACTTCTCCTGCCACTGCCTCGCTCTGACATCCTGGTGGAGTGAGCATCACACACTGATGGGAACCAACTTTATTGCTGTCTGTTAATCCTACTCTTATAAAATATCTCAGATGGTATAGGTCATGAAATATGTTGAAATTAAAGTTCTTAGTTGATTTAGCAACATCTGACAAGTTATGATTTTCCTTATAGTATAGGGAGGATTAAATCATAAAAATATTTTGTTTGAGTGTTATGTTTTATCAATATACATTTTTCTTGTAGCAGTAACTTATATCTTTTACAATGGTATTCTACCACAGTATTATCAGAAATTCTACAGTATCTCCATCTAAAAATATTTGCAGGAGACATTGTTACTCTGAGATCGTTATACATGTGCTCTTATATAATTTGCTTTTCCGTGTAATGTTTTAGTGACTTATACTTTTAAAGAGCTGCATAATTCTTGATGTTTTAAGTACGTTTATATTGTTTGTGAGCATGTAAATCATACCTATTTTATAGATGAGCTTCAGGGGGCACTGCTGCAGAATTTCTTCAAACTAATGTGATTTGTTTCATGGATATTTCTGTAAAATGTCAACACCGCTGGTTTTTACTAAGAAAGCTGAATAAATAAGCATCCGGAAGGGGATTCTTGTACTTCTTGATTTCAAACACTGAATAGTAAAATTAGTTTAGAATCGTAAGATTTTTATACTTTAAGGGTTATGAGAATATATAAGGTAAGATTATGTGTTTCAACCCCTCCATTATATGGATAAGGAAACTGAGGTTATAGTTTGTCCCAGGTCTCCAGTTAGAAGCAAAGCATCCTACCTAGGAACAAGCAAGTCTTCTGTAATATCTTAAAATACAAGGCATTTGTTCCCTGTTCCCCAGCATTTTTTTGGATTTAGAGAAACTGAGAGATTGAACACTTCCCTGTATCTATGGTCTCTGAAATGGAGTTTCCTATCCCTGTCCTCTTCCACAACTTCTGCAGCCAAGCACATGGAAGACCACACAATGGTAAAAAATGTGAACTACTGTTAGACTTAGAAAATGCCAAAAAGGAATTTCTATATGTCCCTGACCCAGCTACCTACTGTTAATCTCTTTATACATTAGAGGATAATCAGCAAAGCTAGGGAATCAACATCAATATAGTGCCCTAGCTGAAGACTTCTTTTGGACTTCACTTTGAAGCTTCCCTCTCATTCCATTCAGGATTCCATGTTGCCTTGAGTTGTCATGTGTGTCTGGTCTCCTGCCATCTGCAATATGTCCTTTTCTTGTTTTTCATGACTTGGACACCCACAAGCAAGATTGATTGATTATTCTGCTGCATGTCTTTCAAATCAGGCCTGTCTAGAATCTTTTCATGATTGGTCTGAGGTTGTGTATCCTTGTCAAGAGCACCACAGAACTGGAGCCTCATCCTTTCTTGTGCCTCAAATCATAACATTCGTGAGGTCAACGTGCATTCTTACCAGTGAAATTGGTGTTGATTCCCTTGTCAAGATGGTTGCTGCTAGATTTCTCCACTGTAGAGTTGCTACTCTAATGACCACAGATGGAACAATTTGAGCAACATAGTCCATAATAATAGTATTGATGGTAACCTGCAGAATAACGTATATATCCATGAACTCACAACGACATAAACAAATAATTGGTTAAATAGATAGAGATGATCCTCATATTCACATTACATTCTGTAAAGTCACTGTGAACACTGAACCAGCGAATACTGAACCACACTGCTTCTAGGGTTCCTATGAACTCATGGTTTACCAAACAACATGTAGTCTTGTTTTATGTGTATTTCTGCTAAAACCAGCTTTTTTCATATATTTTGTTGATTCATTAACACTGAATTCACAGTCAACAACACCATATAACTTATGTCTGAAGGAACCTTTCCTGACACATATTTTCTCTTACGTAAGGCCCATCAAAACTTTCTTGTGCTTAGTAATATGAGACAGTACCTCAGCACTGTGGTTAGGAATGATTTAAATAGCAAAATGACCAAATACAGTATAAAGATATGAAAAATATAGTATGATTTAGACTACACAAGGAACTTGTTTACAGGATGAGAGTTGAAACAAGACGGCATTTATCACCTTGTCTAACCTTAGCTGGAATGTGCACGCTGGGCACTTAATTTTTTTTCTACTCTGCATACTCTTGTGAATGGCCAAGAATGTACCTTGACTATTTGTTTGGGAGTTACAAATAAGTAGGTGAATTTGCAAATATATAATCCAGGAGTAATAAAAATCAATTGGTTATAGAAAAGCAACAGCTTTTTTTCTTTTTAGTAAAATCTCAAAAAATAAATGCAAAAAGAATGCAGGTCATAGAAAATTGCCACTGGGGAAGATCCACTGTGATAATTGTTGCCGATGGATTTACTGGAACACTAGACACAGTGGGCAAAGGTTTGAGGACAAAGGGATTTGCATAGGATCAAAGTATCTCCCTCAAGATAATTGTTGACTCCAGAAAGAAATGCAGTACATTTATATTTATTTTAAATTTGATACTGCCTAATTAATTTTTCCTAGCTTTTATATAGCCTTGGTAGATGTTGGCTGGCGCATACAGATAAATGGTTGACATGTGTTCAAATGCTTATTGATAAGGGGACTGCCCTATTTTTTATTGCATTTTCTTATCTGGTTAATTAGGTGATGTTCCATTAAAGCTATTAATTTACATATTAGGGAAGAAAAGTGAATGAAGTTGCTTCTTCATGAAGGATAGACTTGGGACTCTCCTGGGTCTCTGCCTTTGTGAGGTCATTCCAGGCAGAAATAAACACTTCTTCTTAGTGTTCCGTTGTACCTCTTTGACTAGACCAGACACATCTATTGGATATCCATATCACACTGTAGAATTTACGTGCCCATGTTTGTTTCCTAAACAGGGTGTATCCAGGTACAGGAACTACCTTTCTCATGCTTATATCTCTGATGACAAGCATATTGACTCACATGTAGTAAATGCTCAATAAACATTAATTGGAAATGGGATGTGATAGGATAGAATTCAAGATACATATCTTGGGTCTGTTGGGCAATCTATTTCCATATTTTTTCATGGGTGAGTTTTTGTTCTAGCCATATTTTTAGTTGATAATGTTTATCTCCTGACCATAATGAAATCAAGTATGTCCTTTGTTTACAGTTTTTAAAAGTACATAGAAATTAAAACAGACCTTTTAAAACATAAGTACATTCAGTTCAAGGGATTTCTCTTCCCCCCCTCTCTCTTTGTGTGTGTGTGTGTGTGTGTGTGTGTGTGTGGTGCTGAGTATAGAACCTAGGGCTTTACAAGTGTTCTAACACTGAGCCATCTCTTGAGCCTCAAGGAATTTTTTTTTTAATTTCACATGCATTAGTTCAGATGTGACTTTAAACACTTTATTCACATTCCTGCCCTTATCCTAGTAACAGTGATTCTGTTCTCCAAAAGCAAAACAGATTGGCAGCAGCATTAGTTAGATATTTTATGAAGTGGCTTATCTGAAAAAGCTTCCAGTGCTGGGATTGGTTTTGAGCGTTTTTGTTTTTAAGTTGAACCAAATGTATTAGTCAGGGTAATTAATTAATGTAACAAATAGCTCCCAAATTCCAGAGGCTTAAGATATTTTTTCTTGCTTATGAGCAGTCCAATGCAGGTATTCCTGGTAAAGAAATTTTCCTCCTAGAGTCCTTTCCCTCAGCTGATAGGTCTTATGGTCCAGATCCAGAAGTAGTTCTCTAACCTCTGGCCATATTTGTTTGGATATAAATTGACCATATTTCCATACCTACATGCAAACTATGCTGGGATCTCTAATCTAGCTTTGTGTTTCCAGGAGAAAAAGAAAAGAAATTGGTAAACTAGTGACTCTCTGTCTTTCCAGATTAGCCTGGCATCTTTCCTCTGAATTCTCAAGTTATTTGTTTTCCTTATTCTTCTTAAGACACTTAACTCTTTCTTCATTGTATTCATTCATTACAGCCCACTTGTAACGCAATGGCCATCCGCAATATGCCAGCTGATGAGAGTTATAAAGAAAAATCAAGAGTAGATTTAGTTTGGAATCTAGTCTAATGCACCTTGTTTATTTGAAAGTCATGAAATAATAGTTTTTAACTGTATCATCCGAACAGGAAATGATATGTCAGCATTATTTCCATGTCTACAAAATAAGGCACTTAGGTGTTCAAGTTTTGGTACAAGTATTTGGATGCTCATTTTTTCATAGATTGCCTTTTTATAGTTTTGCTGGAAACAAGCAGAGGCAAATATGTAAAACTTAAGGAAAATATGTAAGAAAACAACTTGAAATTTCCTCTCTAACTTTAATTACCTTTGAAAATTTGGAAAAATCTTATTAGAATATTAGAAAACTGAGACCCACTGGTCTAATCTCCAGTTATCTATGGACATGGTACTCCTCCTTTTTCAGTGTGCAAGCAGTTTGAAATTAGGTACTTTGTTTAACATAAAGCATTTTATCTATACCATTTTATCTATACCCCTAATGCTATCCTTATCACCTAATTCATCAAATCTTATTTTTAAAAAGTCATTAATTTGTATAGTTTTAAAACATGCTTATTGTAGAAAAGATTGAAAATATAAGCAAAAAAGACAAAAATTATAAATGTTCATTTTCCTACTTTCCATAAACAGATCCCATTGAGATATATACATTTTCAATCTCTTTTCTGTGTATTTATGTGTGCATATGTGTGTGAATACTACAGTAAACAATCTTTTACAGTAATGAAATCATATTAGGCATATAGTTATAAATTTTAAAAGTTCACTTTTAAGGTACATTCTTATATTAGACATTTTTATTATAATTTCATTCTGAGCATATTAGAGTAAACAAATCAATAGATTAAAAAGTGACACCTATGCGTAAATTGACATTTATGCATAAAATGTTAATACAGGGAAAATAATGTAGAATTGGGAATAACTGACTTCATTTTGGATCTGAAACAATCAGAATAGCATAGTGTAGTTCAGTGCTCAGACTTAGGGTTTAAATTCAAAGCAAATGTAATAATCGTAATTATGCAGATTAATTTTGTGATTGAAATAGTTATACTTGGGTCAATAGTTCAAGCACTTCCTTGTGAATTAAATACAACACTAGTATTCACACATCTTGGCTTTATAACTTAATATCTGCAATCCTTATGGCTCAGGTTTACTTTTTTATAAAATAGGCCCACCGTGTGCTAGCATAGACATCTTTCAGTTTTGGGGATGATTAAATGAGCCAATTCTTATAAAGTTCCTGTACATAGTAATTACTCAATAATTGTTAGCTACCATGAAACATGTGTGAAAAAATAATAATAGTAGTCTTACTGTAAATAGGCTTCAGATCAATGGTTCTCAGCTAGTAGTGATTTCTCCTTCTCTGTCCTCCGGGAGACGTTGGGTGTATCTGGAAACATTTGGGGAGTTGCTATAGAAATATAGTGGACAGATGCCAGGGATGCTGCTGAGCATCCTAAACTTCACAGGACAGTCCCTATACAAAGAATTTATCCTGCTCAAAATATCAATGTAGCCAAATTGCTTTTTGTATATGCTATGCTGTCCTACATGGAGGAAAGATTTGGTACCAAAGTCATACAATTAAAAAGTAACCTCTCTGATCATCAAGATGTCTGGAAAAGGAACCAGTGGTACCCATTTCACCTGTTTTTTGTGGTGATCAAATGGAAGATTATTTTTAATTGTCTTATAACCTGATGCACTATGCAAGTATAGATTCTAAACGTGCTTTCTTCAAGCTCTCTTAATTTTTGCATTATTTCTCCACCAAGGAGACTGAGACTGTTTTTCCTAGTTATTCCCTTTCCCCATGCAATTTTAATGCCACAAAATGTAGTATATCTGTTCATATAGTTGTACAAGCTTGAGATTTGGAGGGTCACGAGTACATACTTTAATGAAAATAGGAACTAACTCTGAAAGTAAAAAGTGTTTTTTTTTTTCTTCATGTTGCTTTAATTGCTTTAAGTTAAAAGTTGCTTCACGTCCCCTGTTCTGCATTTGGAATCTTGTTGAGACAGAAACAGAAAACTAAAAAAAAAAAAAAATATTACTATTGATTTAAAATGCTATAGGCCTATTATAGCTTTTAAATGGACAAAAACGTTCATGCAAATGGAGATTTAGTAAAATTTGAAAATGCAAAAATAACATCTGATGGAACTAAAACATATGAGAAATTGAAAATGAGATGAAAGCTTTCTTGAGAGATGACTGATCTGAATGTACTTATCATGAAAAGAAGACATAAAAGAAGAATTAAAGAGGGAAAGGGATGGAAGGGTGATTGTGCTGGATAGGGAAGCTGAAGGAAATAATATGAAATTTTCTTTTTTTGTGCGCCAAAGTTATTCTATTAACTACATGCCTTTTTTTCTGCTTTGTTTGAAAAGATTAAACACAGATCAGTCTGAGAAGTGAGGAGCATGTTAGGCGTTGGAGAAAATTGGAAACATACAGCCTGTGGGTTAACCACCTGGAGATCAAACCCGGGTCTGGAATTTTTCAGGATCTGTTGCTTGGCTTGTTTGTGTCTATTCCCTTTGTTCTTCTCTCTCCAGCAGCCTGTTTTATGTTTCTAACTCCTCAGCAGAAGGCTCCTGTCTTGAGTTTGCTGTCTTATCTCTTACCTTGACATCTACATAGATTCTTCTCTCTTTCCAGCTCAACTTCCCAGCAGAGCAGTTCTTGTGAATTACCACTTTCTTAATTTTATTCATGATCCACACTTCTATATGGATCCCCTCCCCATTGCTTCATTTTCTACTTCCTTACTTGTAATTCCTTTTAATTCTTATCTCCCCACTTTGACTGTGAAAGGGGAGGAATGTGTTTCACTGTTTTTTTTTACATTAATTGATTTATTTTCAGAAATTCAATTGTTGGTCATTTTTCCAAAGATTATATTTTATAGGTGTAACTCAGGGAGGCATGTGACCCAACCCCCATTCCCCGACACACAGGGTTACAGAGCCAATTTGACCAGAATCCAGGTCTCCTGATTCAAACTCGGATGTGCTTTCTGCTCCTAAGCTATGAGCCTAACTAGCATCTTGACTACATGTACATTTTCAATATGCATTTTTTTTTCTGCTGATGAATTTATGGACATACTCCTTTCACATGCAGGTGGATGAATGATGGTGAATAGAAAGAAATACCAAAGTTATCTGCATAATAAATTTCATATTTTATTTCCTGTCATTTGTTAGTATCTGACAACAACTGGAATAAAACCTTGAATCCTTGCCATTCTGTCTGCAAATGTTTTATTGGTGTTCGAGATGTTTAATGTTGATTTTGTAGTATGATCATCATACGTTGGTTCTATATAGTACATTATGAGTTTTCAGGTACATGCTACAGGTCAGTGATCACATATGCAGGTCCAGGTGTCATGCTGGTTACTACACTCTCTGAAGGTAGAATTGTTTTGCACCAATTTTTATATCTACAAGCCTAGGCTGGCCCTGAAACATGGTTGGTTCCTAACATGCTCATTAAAGAAAAAGAGCTATTGTTTCCCTCCTCCATGTGGACTGTCAGCCAAGTTCGTAACAATTCTCCTTTCTCTGGAAACTCAGAATTGGAGTTGGCTAGTTCTTCCTTGAACTGCAGCACTCAGCCATCCACAGTCATAGTTAACTGATCAGGATGAACACCTGACCATAGCTGGGCTAAATTCTCATCTTTTGGCTGAGGGACTGAGGGTCAGGCTTCATGGTTAAACACAGATCATATAAATACAGGAGCTATCATATAACCATAATGCAAATTGAAGACTGGAGAAAAAAATACTGAAGCCACTATACAGGGAAGAGTCGACAGGAGCATAGAGAGAAAATCCCGAGGCACCGCAACCTGTTGCTAAGTCCTGCATTCCTAAGGTTGTTTTTCTGCATTTGATTCCATGAGACACTGTCATATTCTTCCAGTATACTCCCTCTAGTGTTAAAGTTGATTCAGGTTGGTTTTACCTATTTGTAGCTAAAAATCTTCCACTACCACATCAGACTTTCAGTTTCCTTTTCGATGGAGGAAATCAGACTAGGCAGAAAGAAATACATAAA
>PVKS010008334.1:42797-68849 GCA_004027875.1 Aplodontia rufa | reverse complement strand
AAGCCAATGAATACATGAGAAAGTGCTCTAAATCACTAGTAATCAGAGAAATGCAAATGAAAACTACATTAAGATATCACCTCACGCCAGTCAGAATGGCAAAAATGAAGAAAATAAACAATAATAGATGTTGGAGGGGATGTGGAGAGATAGGCACACTAACACACTGTTGGTGGAGCTACAGACTGGTATAGCCCCTTTGGAAAGCAGTGTGGAGAATCCTCAAAAAATTAGGGATGACAGCACCATATGATCCTGCTATTCCTCTCCTGGGTATCTTTCCAGGGGATTTAGAAACAGATTTTTTTTTAAAGTCCATAAACAGAAGAAAGCCAATAATAACATAATTCACTAAAAGATATCCAAGATGGCACAAAATAAAGCAAAGGTCACAATGCCAGGGACCCAGAATCACATATCATCTGTTCTAACACGGTACATGAATGGACTCAAAACCCCAATCAAAAGACATACCTTAGCAGACCAGATCCAAAAACAAAATCCAACATAATGCAGCTTACAGGATACACAACTTACAGACAAAAATAAACACAGATTAAAGGTGAAAGGCTGGCAAAAAGTCTACCAGGCTTGTGGCCCAACAAAGCAAGCCAATGTTGTGATCCTTATATCCAACAAAGTTAATTTTGACCAAAAATTAGTCAGAAGGGATAAAGAAGGTCACTACATCATAGTAAAAGGAACAATACACTAAGAAGACATAACGATAGTTAACATGTTTGCCCCCCATTACAACACTCCCAAATATATGCTAAAAGTACTCAAGGACAGTAAACCTCTTATCAATTCCAACACAATAATACTGAGGGACTTTAATATACCACTGTCAATAATGGACAGATCATCAAAGCTAAAAAAATCAATAATTATCTCTAACCTAAACAATTCTATCAGTCAATTGAACTTAACAGATATTTACAGAATATTCCATCCCAAATTGGCTGTGTTTACCTTCTTCTCAGCAGTACATGGATCCTTTTCCAAAATAGACCATATCCTAGTCCACAAAGTTAATTTTAGCAAATATAAAAAAGTTTGATATAATCCTACATATCCTGTCAAACCACAATGGTATGATCTTAGAAATTAACAGCAAGAAAAACAATAGAAAATACACAAATACTTGGAAATTGAATAATACCCTCTTAAATGAAGAATGGATCAAAGATGAAATGAGAATGGAAATCAAGAAATTCTTGGAAATTAATGAAAATGATGAAATAACATGGAAATCAATGGGATAGTATGAAAACATTCTTAAGAGGTAAATTTATAGCACCGAGTCCTTTCATCAAAAATCAGGAAAGAGACCAAATAAAGAGAATTATGCTCCAACTCAAATCCCTATAAAAACAGGAACAATCCAATCCCAAACCCAACAGAAGGCAGGAAAGAACTAAGATCAGAGCTGAAATCAACAAAATTGAGAACAACAAAAAATAGTACAAAGAATCAACAAAACAAAAGAATTAGTTCTTTGAAAAAATAAATAAGATTGACAGACCCCTAGCCAATCTCCCAAAAGGGAGAATGAAGTGAAGCAAATCAACAAAATCAAAGACAAAAAATGGAAACAACAGCACTGACTCAAAGGAAAATCAGAGGGTTATCAGAACTTATTTTGAAAAGATATACTCTTCCAAGTTTGATAACCTGTAAGACACAGACAAATTCCTAGCCACATATGACATTCCCAAATTAACACAGGAGGACATTGCAAATCTAAACCAATCAACCTCAGGTAGCAAAATTGAAACTGCAATCAAAGGCCTTCCAATAAAGAAAAGCCCAGGACCTGATGGATTCTCAGCACAGTTCTTCCAAACCTTTACAGAAGAATTAACATCTCTCCTTAGTAAGCTATTCCATGAAATTGAAAAGGATGGGACCATCTCAAATACTTTTTATGAGGCAAATATAACCCTGATACCAAAACCCAACAAAGACACATCAGGAAAACTAAAGACCAATTTCCCTAATGAACACAGATGCAAAAATCTTTAATAAAATTCTAGCAAACCGCATCTAAAAACACATTAAAAAGATAATACATCATGATCAAGTGGGCTTCACAACCCAAATTCAAGGCTAGTTCAACATACAAAAATCAACAGATATAATTCATCACTTAAACCAAATTAAAGATAAAAACCATATGATCATCTCAACTGATGCAGAAAAGGCCTCTCATAAAATTCAACATCCATTTATGCTCAAAACTCTGGAGAAGATAGGGATCAAAGGAGGATACTTTAATTTTGTAAGAGCCATTTATGATAAACCCATAGCCAACATTATACTTAATAGAGAAAGACTGAAAGCATTCCCATTAAATTCAGGAACTCGACAAGGTTGTCCACGCTCACCACTCTTTTTCAATATAGTCCTTGAAACCCTAGCCAGAGCTATCAGACAAGAGAAGGAAATCAAAAGAATTTAAATAGGAAAAGAGGAAGTCAAGCTATCTCTATTTGCCAATGATGTGATCCTATACCTAGCAGGCCAAAAAGCTCAATCAGAAGACTACTAGAGCTTATAAATGAATTTAGCAAAGTGGCTGGTTACAAGATCAACATTCATAAATCAATAGCTTTCCCATACTCGAGCAGCAATTCTGCCAAAGAAGAAATCAGGAAATCAGTCCCATTCAAAATAACCTCAAAGAGAATAAAATACTTGGGCATTAAACTAACAAAGGATATAAAGGAGCTCTACAATGACAACTACTGAACATTAGAAAAAGAAACTGAAGAAGACCCGAGTAGCTGGAAAAACATTCCATGTTCTTGTTTAGGCAGAATCAATATAATTAAAATGGCCATTCTGCCAAAAGCCCTGTACAGATTCTATGCAATCCCCATCAAGATACCAATAACATTCTTAATGGATATGGAAAAAGCAATTCTCAAATTCATTTGGAATAACAGGAAACCTGGAAGAGCCAAAACATTACTAAGCAAGAGGAAGCAGGAAGTGCCATAATACCTGACCTGAAATTACACTATAGTGCTATAGTAACAATAACAGTGTGGTATTGGTATCAAAACAGACATTAAGACAAATGGAACAGACTAGAAGATACTGAGACAAATCCACAAATCTTTAACCATCTGATATTTGACAAAGGGGGCAAAAATAATATATGTAGGAAAGACAGCCTGTTCAACAAATGGTGCTGGACAAACTGGACAGCCATATGCAGACAACTGAAATTAGATCCCTATCTCTCACCCTGCACAAAAATCAAACCGAAATGGATCAAAGAATTAGAAATTAGACCAGCAACTATATAATTGCTGGAAGAAAAAATAGGATCAACATTACACCACCTCCTTCCTTAACAAGACCTCCACAGCGCAAGAACTGTAGACAAGAATAAATGAGTGTGATGCCATTAAACTGAAAAGCTTCTGCACAGCTAAAGAATTAATCAAGAGTGTCAAGAGAGAGCCTACAGAACAGGAGAAAATCTTTGCCAGCTATACCTCCAACAGAAGATTAATATTCAGAATATACACAGAACTGAAAAAACCGAACAAATAATCCAATCAATAAATGAGCTAGGGAAATGGACAGAAACTTCTCAATGCAGGAAGTCCAAAAGGCCAATAAATATGAGAAAATGTTCTATCTACATCACTAGTAATCAAAGAAATGCAAATCAAAATGCACTAAGATTTCACCTCACTCCTGTCAAGAGTGGCAAAAATAGACTATGAATAATAGATGCTGGAGGGATTATGGGAAGAAAGGTACACTATCACACTGTTGGTGGGACTGCAAACTTGTATAGCCACTCTGGAAAGTAGTGTGGCGACTCCTCAAAAAAACTAGAGTTGGAACCATCTTACGACCCAGCTATCAAGCTCCTGGGTATTTTACCAAAAAAGCCAGAATTGGCATACTACAGAGACACAGCTACATCAATGTGTATAGCACCTCAATTACAATAGCTAAACTATGGAACCAATCCAGATGTTCCTTACTGGATGAGTGGATTAAAAAACTGTGTTACACACACACACACACAATGGAGTTCTACTCTGCTATTACAGAGAACGATATCATGGCATTTGCAGCCAAATGGATGGAGATGGAAAAAATAACGTATGCTGAGTGAAATATCCCAAACACAGAGACTTAAGGGTCAAATGTTTTCTCTCATATGTGGAAGCTAGAGTAAAATCTAAGACAGGATGAAAGTTAGTTAAGCTTAAATAATAATCTCAACAAAGGTGAAATTTCACATAAGCAGGGGGAACCAAATCTATGAAGGTGTGGAGGGAAGGGAGGGAAAGAAGGGATTAGGAGAGTTATCTACGCAACTGAGAACTCTCGACTCCCATGAGAAGCCCAACTACAAACAGGCAGGTGAGAAACTCAGAAGTTTCAAAAATCAATATACATGTATATGCTTATTTCTATCTATAACATGGAGGTATTACACAAGAGACTTGAGAGAGGTGAGTGGATGAAGCGGGGAGATCCTGGACTAGGATTGGCCTTAACTTACTTTGTCAATATTCATGTATGCATGAATATGTAATAACGATTCCCTCCTCCAAAATACAGGACTATGTCGAACAAATTAAAAAAAAAAAGGAAAACCATTGCTTAGTGAACTATAGTTATAATATGCTAACAGAATTTAAAATATCACAAAATTAAAATGGGTTGCTCAGTCTCTAATTTTAATGAGCAGTCCAAACACATATGCAAAAGAATAATGGTGGTAGGTGGCAGAAGAATGACAGCACTAAGAGGACTGAAGGGGAGGGGAGTGTGTTCAGTAGAGCTTTGGAAAGCTAAATGAGAAACACATTCTTCTAGATTCCTCCTGACTACAGGTCTGGACCCTGAGACCATTTATAAGTAAGAGCAGTAGCAGCAACAACAGTTAATATTTATTGATCACTTAAAATCTATGAAGTAATAGATATGAACTTTACTTACATTATTTCATTTAATCTCAACAATTACTCTTTTTTGTTTTGTTTTGTTTTGTTTTGTTTTAAAAGAGAGGGACAGTGAGAGAGTGAAACAGAAAAAATCAATTTTATTTGGTTTTTCATGTGGCTTTTGCTGCTCTGACACTTAGTGCATGTGGTACTGGGGTTCGAACCCGCATCCTCACACATGCCAGGCAAGAGCTCCAGCCCCTATTACTGTTTTCTAACAGATGAATTTTTAAAATGAGTCATGGAGAGATTAAGCAACTACAAAAGGTCAGAAAACTTGGTGAAGCCAAAATTCTGTCTGATTCCAAGGTGTAACCTTTTAACCATTTTGCTACACTGTGTCTTTGTAGAAAAGATATACTTTTTTAGAAAAAAGAAAACAAAAAGTCTTCTAAGCTCTGCTTGCTATCCTGGGAGCCAGCTGGTCTTTGGGCTGGCTCTGAAAAAACAAGATTAGGTAACGGTTGTAGAACAGTCCCCATGGGTAACATATTCCAGAGGAAGGAATCCTTACCCTGGAGTTCTGTCACAGGAGCCAGTGTCCCTACAGTTTACCTTTACGTCAGAGAAGAAAAACCCTGTATTTCATTCAGATTCTTGTTTATAAAGTCTTAAAGTTATAAAGCAAAATAACAGTTTAACCTATTATTCTGGAAATAATCTAGACATAATTTATATGAAACAGAATAGTCCATTAACACCAAGGACCATAGTCACGAATTGAGTTATGAACACTGGATTGACACTGTATTTTCCCTCCACGTTGAGACTCTATTGCAAAACCAATCCCACTAATTTTCCTGACACATCAAACAAATTCTATTGAATACAAACCCCTCTATCTTTGTTGTAGTAAAACATGCTTAAAGTAAAATTTATAGTTTTAACAACTTTTAAGTGTATAATTCAGCGGCATTAAGTATATTCATAATGTTGTATAACCATCACCACTATTCATATCCAAAATTCTCTCTCTCTTTCCCTCTCTCTCTCACACACATACACTTACAAAACAAATAAACAAAAAATGCTGCCTCTGTACCCATTAGACAATAACTCCTCATTCTCCCATTCTCCCAGCCCCTGGTGACCTCTATTATACTTTCTGTCTATATGAATTTGTTTATATACCTCATATAAATAGAATAATTCATATTTTTCCTTTTGTGTCTAATTTCATTTAGTAGAATGTCTTCAAGGTTCATCCATGTTGTAGCATGTACCAGAATACATTTCCTCTAAGGCTGTATAGTATTCCAATGCTTATATATACCATTTATTCATTTGTCAATGGATATTAGGATTGTTTCCACATTTTGGCTACTGTGAACAATACTTCTATCAACACTGGTGTGAAAACATCTGTTTCAGTCTCTGCTTTCAATTCTTTTGGGTATATACACAGAAGTGGAGATGTTGGAATACAGGGTAATTGTGTTTTACAATTTGAGGAACTGACAAACAGCTTTTCACAGTGGTTGCACCATTATAAGTTCCTATCAGCATGCACAGAGTTCTAGTTTCTCCACATCTTTCCTAACACTCCTTATTCATTTACCTTTAAGTCTTACCAGTAGGTGTGAAGTAGCATCCCACTGTGCTTTTGATCTGCATTTCCTAAATGGCTAGTGATACTGAATGTTTTTCATATGCTTATTGGCCACTTAAACATCTCCAACGGAGAAATGTCTATTCTAAAGTCTTTAGATTGTTTTTTAATTTGTTTTGTTGTTGAGTTGTAAGAGCTTTTTATATAGTCTGCTAAGTAAATCATTATCAGAAATAATTTGCAAATATATTCTCCCATTCTGTGGATTATCTTTAACACTCTTTTAGAGACAGTGAAAGAAAGTGAGTCAACTTTATTGTTTCATCTGGTTTTTGTTCTTACAACACTTAGTTGTGTGCGTGGTGCTGGGGATCGAACTTGGGTCTTTGCGTATTCCAGGCAAGCACTCTTATCTGTGAGCCACGGCTCCAGTCCCAATCTTTAACCCTCTTGATAATCACCTTTTATGTATAATATTTTTAAGTTGATTAAGCCCTATTTACTTATTCTTCTTTGGATTTCTAGTGTTACATCCAAGAAATCATCACCAAATCTAATGTAATGAAGCTTTTTCCTATCTCTTCTTCTAAAAGCTTTATAGTTTTAACTCTTACCCTTAGGTATTTAATGAATTTTTAGTTAATTTTTGTATATTGTGAAAGGCAAGGATACAACTTAATTCTTATGCATGTGGATGTCTAGTTAATTCAATGTCACACATTGAGAAATGGTATTCTGCCATTATTTTATGGAATGTTCTGTATGTTTATTAGTTCTAATTTGTTGACAGTGTTGTTCAAGTCCTCAATTTCCTTATTCATCTGTTGGTTGTCCTCTTCATTATTGAGAACTGGGTACTGAAATTTAACTATTACTGTAAAATGATATGTTTCTCCCTTCAATTCAATTTCAGTGAACATTTGCTTCATATATTTTGGGACTCTCTTGCTTGATGCACATGTTTATAGTCGTTATTCTTTCTGATGAAATGATTTAAATAAATCAATACATAATGCCCCTGTGGATCTCTAGTAATATTTTTCACTTTAAATCTATTTTGTGTATTAACAGTACAATAACCTCAGCAATCTTTTGAATGGGATATCTTTTTTCATCCTTTATGGCTCTAGTTCTAAAGTAAGTATGTAACAAACAACATCACTGGATCTGTTTTATTCCTTTCTGTCAGTATCCACCTTTCAATTGGAGCATTTAATCAGTTTACATTTGAGAAGTAGGGGCTAGTGGGAGGAAGTTAGGTCACTGGGTAGACAAATGCACTTGAAGGGAACACTAGGACCTGGTCATTGCCTCCCAGCTGCCATGAGAAGAATGTACTGCCTTATTACAGGCTCAAAAGCAAGACAGCCAACCAATCATGGACTGAAACTTCTGAAACCATGAGCCAAAATGAGCCCTTCCTCCCTAGAAATTGTTTATCTCACGTATTCTGTCAGTGACAGAAAGCTGACCAACACATCTCCTAGCATTACAGAATCCTTAAAAATAGGGATCATTTCTAATTCTTTATTCTAGTATTCAAAATTGCTAATCATATATAGGCACGTAATAAACATTAAATGAATTTTAAACAATTTCACTTTAATTTTGAGTCTTCTGAAACCAACAATTCTATCATTTTAGTTTAGATGTCTTTCCCTCAATAAATAATTCTGGATTTATTCAAATATAATCATTGGCCATTTTCCATTTAGTCACATAGCTCCACAAAATATGAGCATCTATCAGCTTGCCTTTTTATTTCCCTCAAATAATGCTTAAATGTTGAAGTCATTCTTTTTTTTATAAAGAGTAGTTTTACAATCATAAATACATATACAGTAACAATATGCTATGCATTTGATCATAAACCATAGTTTTACCCCCACATTGCCCACACCCCAGTCTCTTGATTCTTCTATATTATGCCCCTAACAAATATAATTGTATTAGATTGTGAATTTTACAGAATTAAATGATTGTGTACATATTTGACTTCTCAGGGGGGTAAATAGTATGTTACATTCCTCCCTGTCTTCCCTCCAGCTCCCATCACCCTGTCTTTCCCTCTCTCCTACCTCCTACATGTCTATGGTTCCCCTAGATTTTGTGTTGCTATGCCCTTGGTGGATCCTATACATGAGAGTTTGACTACCTTTCACCCAAGCCTGGGCTTAGTTCCAGCCTCCACAAATGAGTGAAAACATTCTAGCCTTGACTCTCTGGGTTTGGCTAACTTTGCTCAGCATGATTTCTGTTGAAGTCATTCCTAAGGATTATTTTGAAAAGACCTTTAGACTAATCCATGAAGCAAAGTTCTACACATTTGTACCATATATTCTTCTCCTTCCATGGAGTCTTTCACCTATTTCTTTCCCTTGTTTATGGTATCTTGGCTAGTTTCCTAGCATCATAATAATTCATTATATCCAGCCTCATTCTTTTTTCTCAAATCTACTGAAGAATCCTGTTTATTACTTTGTGAAAGCTGAAATAAAACATGTTGTTGGTTCTTTGTATTTAAAAACATTCCCTTGTATTATTCTAATTATCAGTTTAGTCGTTTCCTTTACTGATCACTTTGTGTTATGCACTAGACAAAGCTTTAGGAAAAAAAGAAATGAAATATAATTTTTCAAACCTCAGAAAACCTCATAGTAGAGAAAAGAGGTATCAGTGAGAAAGCAAAAACAAAACAAATTTGTCTCTACTATTTCCAGAATTTGAATTTTGAAATTCAGACCCGGATCCAAGTCCTAAATCTGTTCCATAAGACCTGTGTGATGTAAGTCATGATGTCCTCATTTGTAAAACAGGGATAACAGCCATCCCATTTCATCCTTGATAGGAGGAGATAAAACAAAGAGCTTGGCAATATATGAGAGACAATAAATAAAATGTGCAGGATGTTAATAATAAGAGAGCATCTAATCTGGGTAAAGGCTTCCTAAAGGAAGCGATTCTCAAACTGAGTCTTAACCAATGAATAGGAAGAGGAAAGTACCCAGACACAACCTTAGAGAAAGGATAAGTTTCTATGCTAACACGGAAGACACTACAATCTCTGTGTACTTTAGCAACCTCTTCTTCTTTTAATCTCCTACATGAAATTTTCCTTCCATCCAGACTGGTTTACTCTGTAACCTAGGAATATACTTTGGTTGCTTCCTTTCTTCTTTCTATTACTGCTAAGACCAGATCCACCTCTACCCCTGGCACAAGCCTAAAACCTGGTAAGACCAACATCAGTTTAACTTAGGTTAACCAGTTTAAACTGGTCCTTAGCACTACTCTGTGAATTTTTCCAGTAAGGGTTCAGAATACCATACCTACACTTCCCACTTCCATTTACACCTATGCACTAAGATTTAAATTCATGAACATGAATATCATGTCTCTTTATAGGACTGTAAATTCTATGAAGGGCTAGATTTCCTATATCCAGAAACAATAGGGCAAAGATATAGCTCTTAAGTCTCTGATTTATTTGACAGATGAAGGAATAAATCAGAGCACTCTTAGCAACAGACTCAGAGTTAAACCCAAAGCCTTAGACATTGACATGGCCTTAGATCTTGAGCACGTCTTTAACCTCTCTGAGACAATTTTTCATCTAATAGTGTAGATTAAATACTTACCATTCAGGATTGCTGTGAAGATTAAATGAGTTATGTGTACACATATATGTAAATATAAAATATACAATAAAATATAGTAGCTAATACTCTATTAGAAAGATAGTATTTCCTCAATTATTCATTATTAAAACACTGTACCAACCACCCCTTTCACTACAAGGCCTTAGTTCAATAAAGTACGAATATGGAGTTTTTTTTTCCCTCTCTTTCTAAAGATGGCATTTTAGGAGAAACTTGCTGGAACCCATTGAGCCTTGAGCATAAACACAGGAATCTTAATATTACCCAGTGTGCAGAAGGATTGCCTGTATAGCCAATCTTCCTGTTCCAGAGAAGAAAACATAGATTAAAGTCTTGTATTTCTTAGAGTAACTGAGCACTCTCAATTTTTAGCACTCTCAACTTGATAAAGGAAAAAAACAAGAGCTTTACACTATAATCAACCTGGACTCCTACAAAAAGAAAAAAAGAGACAGTGTTTCATAAAGGATAAAAGGTGAACTGTTAACCCCCCAACATTTGAAATTGTGACCACTGCCTTTTCTTTACATTCCCCAGTTAGTCAAACTGGCAGAAAATGTTTAAAATATCAGGGTGGAGTGGGCCAAAGAATAAGGAACTCTTGCAAGAGGAAGAGACCTCTGAAGTCATACAGACCAAGCCTTTCTTTACACAGTTGAGAAAATAGGTACAGAGAAAATGCAAAGCTACATGCCAAGCTTCTTTCTACCTCATCAGATACTTATTATTCAAATTTTCACATAATTTAATTTTTTTCCCTTACAGTAAGAAGCATCAGACAGACTAGGTACATCTGCCTTACAAAATGGGCCTAATCACTGAAAATAGCCAAGGCTCTTTTCAAAACACTAGCACAAAAGGACAAGAGTACACACATTCTTGTACTGATTAGACTATTATATCCTCAAGTAGAAAGCTATACAAAAACAGTGATAATGCTGCCTACAAATGAAATGCATAATTTTCATATTTTGCATATAGAAAGATCCTAATAGATCACTAAAATTATGTACAGATTTTTAATGTAAATTACTGACTTCTTACCTAAGTCTTCATGTTGACACTGAAGAAAAACTGGATTAGACTCTTACACTAAGAGTACCATATTCCAGGAAACCAGCTCTGGGAAACTGATAAACAAGAACTTGAAACCTTTCTTTGTTAACTGAACTAATCAAACTTTGAACGACTGTTTTTATTCAAATTCAATCATAAATGTGTAGCTCTACTGTCCCAGTAAGTTCATGACTAAAACATGAAAATGCTTAGGAAAATCCAAGAGGCCACCGGTGAATAAATCCATCCATTTCGGATAATACATGTACACATAGAAATTAAACTACGTGGGATAAAATATATTAGCTAGATATAATTATTCCTTTTATTTAGTCCCTAAGAGAAGAAATTTCTATAAAATAGGAAAAAATGAATTCAAGAAACTTAGGCATACTGAATGAGCCTTGAACAAAAGCTGACTAGCTCAAACGGAGAATGACACTAAGCCAGGAAGAGGAGCAATATGTTATGATCTCATAATTGAAATCAACTGCCAGTTTTGGGGGAATACACAAACACACACACACACACATACATACATACAAGAAAGAAAACACAAAGTATGAGAAAAGAAAGGAAAAGATTTCAGAAACATTTCAAAGAACTCACAGTACTTAGAGATACTTAAAATACATTATTTATCAGGACTTAACTGTGCCACCTAGCCATTTCTCCATTAACAATAAAGGTAACAGTAGCAAACACACTGCTTAACCATATTAGGCAATGTTCTAAATATTTTATAAGATTAACCCATTTCATTCTCACAGTGCTATTAAGTATATTCTATAACAATTCCTGCTTTATAGAGCAGAATTAACACATCAGTTTCTTAGCCAATAAATATCAAAAAAGCTAATAAGAGGCTAGATACAAGATTTGGTCCTAACTAGTATTATACTAAATCTAAAGCTCTTAATGGAAAAACCAAACTGCCTTAAAGAAAAGGCAACAAAGCTCAAGGAAGACGTGTATAATAATACAAAAAGCAGAGCCTGATGAAGTGTCAGAAGGAAGAGTACTGTAAAGTAAGCAAGCATTTGGGTGTCTCTGAATCACATGAGGTGTTCCATTAAAAAACAAAACCCAAAAATCCATACTGAATCCAAATCCTTGAAGATGGGGCCTAGAGATTAGCATTTTAGTTTTTTTTTAAATGAAAAAGCAAAAACAAAAAAATCCTGAGTGATTGTGGAGCAGTATCAAGATTGGACACTTGTGTCAAAGACGATCTAAGGTGTCCTCGCGTTTTAACATTCTAGTTGAGGGTGTAAATAGATTTCTGAGAAGCGAGTGAGGATTTCTAGCATCAGGAGGGAAAAGCCTATGTATTCAGAGTTCACATCGTTTTTTCCTGACCAGTCCCTCAGGAACAGGGACAGGGCAGGCAAGGGATGGAAGGGTGTGGTGTCCATGACACGGTGGTTTAAAAAGCAGACCTTTTTCTAGCACCACTGGTTGAAAGACCCCCTTCTGGCTATAAACACGAGTGGTGATCCGACTGGACTTGAAACGGAGTCCTCACACCCGCTGTCTTGCTAAAGATGGATGACAATATATTTTTTCTGTGTGCCCGAATGCCTTACGTGAAACTTCTACGCTGGGGCCTGCCTGCTAAGGAAACCCGGCTCAGCAAAGCAAATGTCTGTTCTGCGTTTACACCCTCAAGTGCCCTGCTCCGATTCAAGTCCCGCGCGTACCTGAGGGTCCTCTCGTAAGATTGATCTCTTCCTCAGTGACCAAATAATCCACTCTTCCGTTCATGTTCTGCTGCTCGACTGGCTTACTCCTCGGGTCAGCGGGCACTCTGCTCAGGTGAAGGTGAATCAATCTGGGCGCAGTGCCCCAAGCTCAGCCAGTTCAGTTTCCCAAGCCTGGGGACCGGAAGAGGAAGCGGCTGGGCTGGGGGCGCAGGGAATGCTGGGAGTCGTGGCTCTCAGCCCGAGGGCTCGCGAGACCTCCCTCGCGTTCCGAGGGCTCGCGAGACCTCCCTCGCGTTCCGAGAGCGCCCTCTGACTGCAGCCGGGAGCCTCTAGGACGGCTGAGAGCAGGTGGGAAGACGCAGGCGGAGGGAGGGGAGTAAAGGTAGCGGGCTTAAGTAAGTTGATGTTGTCGAAGACAATTTTTAAAATAAAATCACCTGCCATCTCAGGAAATCACAAATGTAGAAGAGTATGAAGAGAGAGGGAGGAAAGAAGAAAGGAAGGGGTTTTACTACTCTATAAGCCTGGGTCTAGGATGGGCAACACAAACGATCTGTTAATGAAATCGCAAACAGGGACAGAAATCACACCTTTTGTGTAGTCAAGCAGACGCAGTCCATCACAGGCATGTTCTCACGTTAGAGGAATTGAGGGCACCTTTTGGAATGCATTCATTGGCAGTTCACCCTTGAGGTGGCTGTCCGTTAACTGACTGCCTTTACCCAAAGGGAAAAACGCGGCCCCC
Source organism: Aplodontia rufa (assembly GCA_004027875.1). Taxonomy (NCBI): domain Eukaryota; kingdom Metazoa; phylum Chordata; class Mammalia; order Rodentia; family Aplodontiidae; genus Aplodontia; species Aplodontia rufa. The sequence goes on along the minus strand of PVKS010008334.1, from coordinate 55,158 downwards.
ACCCGCCAGAAAAACAGGTTCTTAGATCTTGGAACAAGGCACTTTGGCTAATTGCCGCGGTGATGGTGACAGGAGATAGGGACACAGTCTTCCTTAATATTGACATTCCAAAGTTGTTTCCCAGAACATTAAGTTGCTTGAATCTCAAAGAGGTTTAACTTTAAAAAAAAAAAAGAAATTATACATACAGAGACGCAGAGAAAGTATTATATTTACAGATTTTTTTCCCAAGAAAATGCTCAAGGTAAAATGAGACGTAAGGGGGCTGGAGGGGTGGCTCAGCGATTACAGGGCTTGCCTGGCCCATGCGCGAGAACATGGGTTTGAATCCTAGCACCAAGTACACAACAAAATGTCGGATCAAAGGAAGTCACATGAAAAACTAAAATTGATATCCTCTCTGTCGTTCTCTCTCTTTCTGTGCCACTGTTCCTTTCTCTTAAAAAAAAAAAAAGTTAAAAGAAGGGAGAACAGGGGCTGGGGCTGTTATGGCGCTTGCCTGGCATGAGCGAGAAAGCAACTTTGAACCCCTGCTCCACCCCGTACACAAGGAAGTCTCGGAGCAAGGAAAGCCACATGAAAAACGGAGTAAAACTGATTACCGCTCTGTATCTCTCTCTGACTGTCCCTCTCTCTTAAAAAAAAAAAAAAAAAAAAAAAAAAGAGACATTAAAAGGTCTTTTCCTTTTGACAATAAGGAAAGCTTTAATCATTTTTGTTTTTTGTTTAACCCTTACAATAAAATTAATGCACTACCTAGCAATAACTTTTTAGTTCAGCTTTCTTGACTTTTGGGAGAAGACATTCCAAATTGACCATGAAGGAATCTTCAGGGGACAAAAACACAAATGCCTTTTAAGAGTCAAGGAGATGACCTATACATTGATCAAGCCAATGAATACATGAGAAAGTGCTCTAAATCACTAATAATCAGAGAAATGCAAATGAAAACTACATTAAGATATCATCTCACGCCAGTCAGAATGGCAAAAATGAAGAAAATAAACAATGATACATGCTGGAGGAGATGTGGAGAGATAAGCTCACTAACACACTGTTGGTGGAACTGCAGACTGGTACAGCCCCTCTGGAAAGCAGTATGGAGAATCCTCAAAAAACTACCGATGAGCCCACCATAGGATCCTGCTGTTCTTCTCCTGGGTATCTTTCCAGGGATTTAGAATCAGCTCATTGTAGTGACACAGCAATATCTATGTTCATAGCAGCTCAATTTACTATTGCTAGATTATGGAAACAACCCAGATGGCCCTCACTGGATGAATGGATCCAAAAACTGTGAGAAATATATATACCATGGAATTTTACACAGCAATTAGAAACAATGATATTGCAGCCTTTGAAGGTAAATGGATGGCTATGGAAGAAATTATGCTTAGTAATATCAGCTTAACCCAGAGAACCAAGGGTTGAATGTCTCCACTCATCTGTGGAGGTAGGAACTAGACCCTGGCCATTGAGAAAGGTGGTCTATTATCATGTGTTAAATACAGATAAGGTGTAATGTTATACAGCCTAATACTTTTTTAGAGATATTGTGGGTAAGGGAAGGGAGGGATATGAGTGGGAAATTGGGGGGGAGCACTCCTGGGGGTAAATCTAGTATCCAGAAACTATACACATTTTATATTATTTTGTTAAAAATTTGTATGGTTGTTCAAAAATAAAGTCAAAAGGGCTGAGAATGCATGTGGCTCAGTGGTTAAGGATCCTTGGGTTCAATCTCTGATACAAATAAATAAATAAAATAAGTAAGTTATAAATATCAACATTACTGCAAAATGATTTTCTGTCATCATGAAGATTCTCTTCAATTAAGTAAAACTTTAATTGACTTCCTTTATCTCATGGTTCACAAAAAGATTTTGCCTCTATTTGTACATTCATTTCAATAGTTCTGATTTTAAAGCATGTTTTTTAATCCATTGTAACATCTGCCTTATAATCTCACTAATTAATAAATAGAATAAAGTCTTAAAAAAAAAGAAGGTGACCTATATATATATATGTGAGGTTGTTACTTTCAGCTTAACCAGGTAGCCAAGCTGGGGAACTTGCGTGTCTCCTGCTCTTGTAAAAAATAAGCAAATGGTGGAAAAGGGAAAAGGGAATTTTATACAGTTTGATGAAACTGGGAAGAAGCAGCTAGGTTTTTTTTTTCCTTCACTAGACCCACAGAAGCAGTTACAATTTATAGAAACAAAAGTCAAGTGATATTGGTAGATTTATCTAATCTGCGCTAGTCAAAGAACATGTCAGTTTCAGCTTTCTTGGTATGCAGCTGGCCAGGGGATGGCTTTTTATTCTCAGCATGAGGAAATTCAGGAATTCTTTGTTTCAAGATGACCACAGAGTTTAGTGGGGACATTGGATAATTGACATGTGTAGGGGCAATATAAAGGCATTCAGATTTAAATGGGGAAAAAAACAGTAATTACTGCATTTACCAAACAACAAGACAGACAGATTCTGCAGGAAGGGCTCTTATTTGCTCACCTTGAAATATGTTAACATGGAATAGTGGAAAGAATACAGAAAATGATGCCAAGAATACCTTATTTCAAGTTTCAGTTCCATCTGTTTCCAATTGTCTGGATTTGATTAAGTAATCTAATATTTCCAAACTGTTCCTTACTCTTTAAAAGGCAGTGATAATAGCTCTTTTGAGTTTGTTGAAATGATTCAATGAAGTGAAACTTTCAAAATCACATTTTTTTAAAAGAGAGGGACAGTGAGAGAGAGAGAATCAATTTTATTTAGTTTTTCATGTGGCTTCCATTGCTTTGACACTTAGTTGTGTATGTGGTGTTGGATTTGAACTTGCATCCTTGCGCATGCCAGGCAGACACCATAACTGCTGAGCCACTGCTCCAGCCCCTCAAAATTACATTTCTACTTAAAATTCAGATTCATACCTTCCTCACTTCCAACCCTCTTCCACATGTTGGTTGGATGATTGCATAGATGATCATTACAAAAGAGAAAAAGTGAAAAAAGTAAGATATGAATAAATGACATTGGAATGCCAAAAGAAAGGAGATCAAATAGAAATGGTAAAATAAATTCAAGACATCATCAATGAGAAGATTTTGAAGGAAAAAATCCACAAAATTTCCTGTATGTTATCAGGGGTTGGGGAGAACATTGCTCTGTACCTGGAAAGTTTGCTTTTCTGATCTGAATGTAGAGCTTGAAAGGAAACACACAGAGTAGTGGGAGGGGGGTCATTAAGTTCAAGAGATGCTAGTAATATGTATAGTGACAGGTGGGGGATGTAAATTGCCTATGAAAGTATAGTTTTTGTTTGTTTGCAGTACTGGTTCAATACCCAGGAGCACTCGACCACTGAGCTATATAGCAACAGCCCTTTTGTTTTTATTTTAAGACAAGGTCTCACAAAGTTGCCCAGACTGGCCTCCAACTTGCCATCCTCCTTCCTCAGACTCCCAAGTAGCTAGAATTCCAGGTATGTGCCACCACACCTGGAATGGAAGAATACTTTTTAAGAGTGAAGAAGCCTAACATATAGGAAGCCAGAAAACAGGAAGCAGGAGCTTTCATTCAGAGAAAACAATTGAGAAAAATTGGGGAATTTGGATAGTGACAGAATTACTTAGGGAATAAGGAATTAAACAAATAAATAGCATTTTGTGATCTTTCAGAAAGAATTTAAAAGGCTTTATTTAATAAACATTTAATTTCTGTGAAAAGATTCTAAATATCATCCATCCACTGTAGCAGAAGGAGGAATATTAGAAAGAGGCAGAGTGGATGATGGTGGAAATATATTCTAGACATTTTTAGGGTCAGGTATTTTACAGCCATGCAAAGGATATTGCTGAAGTCTTTAGAACTTGGTCTTACCTCTCTCATGGAAGCTTAACTGCTTGGTGTTTGTACAGTGTATCATGAAGCACTTTTCCATAAAGTATCTGAGCACTTAGATGTTTCATTGCTAGCTGAGCCTAATTCACATTTGCCATCCAAACCAAGGCAGTTTCTTTCTTATTAAATATAATCTTCATACACTTCAAATAGGATAAAAAGCCCATGTCATATGTTAAGATCAGTACTGAGATTGGTGACATGGGGGCTAGGGTTGTAGCTCAATGATAAGAGTGCTTGCCTACCATGTGTGAGGCCCTGAGTTCAATCCCAAGCACCACACACACACAAGAGATTGATGATGCATGTAACAGAAAATCCTAAAAGTCACTAATCCTTGGAATGACCATCCTTACAGGCACAGCATAGAAGGTATACAAGAGGCCCAAGAACTCCAGTATACTTGGAACTGACTGACCTATAGCTTGAGGAAATTCAATATCCTATGTAGGGTGAAGTAATTGTATGTGGTGCACTAAAAGTAGCAGTTTTAGGGGGGGGTTCAAGGGATGACTATCAGCAGTAGGAAGGTCTAAGTGAGTGAAGTCTCCGTTTTTGTCATCATTACGTTTCATATTAAAGCTGGTGATCTCAGAGAAATTAACATCCAGAGTATGGCAATAATTTGTAGATATTCTATCCATCCAGTGCCATTTTAGCATAATGTATGACTGCGTCAGCATGCTGAAGCAAGGCTTGAAATTGATTGTTTTTTGTAAAGGTAATAATCTTCAAGACCATGCCAGATTTGGAAGATATCTGATGAAGGACTTCCAGAGTAATGCGGTAAAAGAAGTTTTTGATAATTTTCCAGAACAAAGGATTCTGCCTACATAGGGCTGTGCCTTCATTGGAAGGAGCTCCAGAAAGGGACAGGCTTCCTGACAGGACAGCATTGGCAGCCTGCAGTGTAAGTTGGGCTCTAGCTTGATTAAATATATTGTCAGTCTAAGTTTTCTGTGATTGTCATACTGAATATAAATAGGGTAGTTTCAAAGGGGAGGAATAACAGGTATGTAATTGTAGTAACAGCACCTTCCTTAGCCATTTCTAAGAAAGCCTACTTTTTTCCTTCTCTCTAATTTCACTAGCACTATTGGTCACTTTGTGTACAGATCAAAACTAATTCCTCATTTCATTCTTAAGCTAATTCCTTTAGTTTATATCCTTTAAATCTTATCTATATTATTTAGGAATATCTTAAGTAGTCTCTTTGAGTATAGTTTTATCCACCTTAAATTTATGCTCTGCATATTTTTGTGTTATAATTTTAGAATCCAAATTTTATTTATTTATTTATTACAATCCATCAGTAGGTTCTCTTAGTCTTCAAGTAACAGCCAGATTCTGCAAGGCATACATAGTAATTCACGATCTGGTTTTGCCTAACCTTTTAGATTCATTTCTAACATTTTCTTACTATAAAATATAAATTTGATTATATTACTTTGCTCAAAATCTTTCAGTGGTGTTTCATCTAAGCCAAAGTCTTAGTATTGACCATAGGTCCTGTCTGATCTGGCTCCTTATTAGTTCTTCAACTCATCTACTACCATAGTCTTCTGACAATACTCCATTTTCCAATTCTACAACCAACTTGGTCTTCTTTCTATATCACAAATGAGTTTATTTTTGCTTTCAGTCTTAGCACATGCTGGGTCATCTACTTCTAGACTTTCGTATGCCTGACTCCTTTTGTTTTCATCTCAATGAAGATATTATCTCCTTAGTGAGGCCTCCATGACCATTAAATACTAAGTAGTAGTCCCATCTATTTTATTATGGACTTTATCACTCTTATCTTGTTCACCTATTATGTTTACTTATCTTCATTCTCTCTCAATAGAATTTCCTATATAGCCATAGTTGTAGCTTTTCATATTTGCCATATTTGTTCAAATTATTTTCTTCTGTATATGCTAATTATATCCTGTACCTTGACTATCTTTTCTTAAACAGTTACAATTTAATCTTATAACTTAATAGAGGATATCTCTTCCAGGAAGACTTCCTCAGCACTTTCCGTCTCCCCAGGCAAGACTAGTTTAGCTTGCCTTACATCTGAGCACCTCAGGTTTCTAACATACAATAATATCATGCTGTGTCATGCTATACATTTTGTTTTTCTCCTTATATATGATTTTAGAGTTAGGAATTATGTCTTTACTATTTATATTCCCTACATAATAAAGCATACATAGTAATTATTTGTTAAATATTTAATGAATAAATAAATTGTCGTATAACTGAGTCAAACAACATTTGAGTGACAAGATCCATTTCCCACAGAAAGATACTCTTTACCACATGCCACATATTAAGTATCATTCCAGTAAACTACAGGATGTCTTATTCTTTCTAAATATCTCTCCCCACATGACCACTCCCAAGTGATAGTGCAGGCTTTATCTCTCGATTTGTGAAACAATCCTAGCAGCTCTAGGTCTCAGCCTATATCTTAAAGCCTGCTTTATCACATGATGAAAGGTGAGGAGAAAGTGAATCTGTTTAAATATATTGCTTGATTTAATCTTCACAATGATCTTCAGAGTAAGTAATATTAAGTCTAATTCAATGATGAGGAAATTAAGGATCAGGGAAGATTTTAATTTGCCTAAAGGTATATGGCTAGAAAGAAATATTATTAGAATCTGAACTTAGGGTCAAGTGCCCATAATGTTTTTTCCAATTATTTCTTCCTCACATAAAGATTCCAGAGATCCTAAGGCAATTAGGATTTGTGATAGCTTGCTATAATCATTAGGAGATGATCGTGTAGATTAAGTCCCTGCTTAATCAGCTACATTTAAAGCCTTTTTCTCAACTTTAAATTGAGTTAGCATAGGGCAGGTGAAATTAGCAAAATAGTAGTGATAGTTATAGTAATGGTAGTCATAGTATGATGGATTGTGCTATGCCAAGTCAACTAAGCTGGAAACCAAATTTTTCAGAATCCTTTTCACTTATAGTTCTAATTTAGACTTGGCCAAAAGAAAAATTTTTGTGCTTAGTTTGGAATGGAGAAGTGAAGTGTAGTAGTTTTTGAAAGCCTGTTACAATTATGTGTTATGATGAACAGATGCAGAGGTACATGATGGGTTCTAGGTTGTCCTTTTTTTCTCTCTCTCTCGCTCTCTGTTCTATGTATAACCTGCTCCTTGGCCCAGATACTGAAGAGCAGTCCACAGCCTATCACCATTACTATGAACTTATAGGGATGCTTGGAACATAGACACACTACTTCTTTTTCATACTTCCTTATTTAGAGGCTGAAGTGTGGCTTTCAGATTAGTGGGTAGATGATCCCTTCTCTAATTTACTAGCATCCCCTTCTGGATCTTCACTTCCCTACTCCTCCCACAGTTGTGTAAGGTATAATGCCTTTGTAAAAATTCCTTATCCTAAAACAGCCACTGTGATCCTGGGACCTTGACTGAGTTCTGAATTATATAAATATTGGTACTAAATATGGTTCCAGGGCTGGAACAAGTTGCTCAGAGGTGAGGATGTGGATTTTAACCCCAGCACCATGTATACACAACAAAGTGTTAGAGCAATGAAACCCACATGAAAAACTAGACAAAATTGATTCTTTCTCTTTCTCACACTGCCCTCTCTAAAAAAAAACACATAAGGATGGGAATGTGGAATTGATTCTCCATGGTATTCATTGGCAAAACAGTTACTTCTTACATAAGTTATCAAAAAAACCCACAAACAGAGGAAATTCAATAAAGGTACACCCTATCGATAGACAACCAAGACAGCACAGAACTTCCTAATAAAATGTAATGACTATGAACCACAACCACACTTCTATTCTAACACCTAATGTGAATGGTCTCAATGAACTCAAAAGACACAGATTAGCATATTGAATCAAAAAACAAAATCCAACAATATGCTGCTTACAATAGACCCACCTTACAGCCAATGATATCCACAGATTGAGGGTGAAAGGATGGGGAAAAAATCTATCATGCATACTGCCCAAGAAAGCAAGCTAGTGTTGTAATACTTATATCCAATAAGGTAGATTTCAATTGTAAGCTGATCAGAAGAGATAAAGAAAGCCACTACATATTAGTAAAAGGAACATTACAACAGGAAGATATAACCATAGTACGTATATACTCTCCCAACAACAATGCTTCCATCCATGTGAATAAATTACTCCATGATATAAAACCACTTGTAGACCTCAGCACAATAATACTGGGATACTTCAACACTCCTCTATCACCAACTGACAGATCACCAAAGCAGCAAAACAAAATGAATAAATCTAAAACAACTCCATAAATCAAATGGATTTAACAGACATCTATAGAATATTCCACCCCAAATCAGCTGAATACACCTTCTTCTCAGCAGCAAGAAGATCCTTCTCCAAAATAGACCATATTCTACTTCACAAAGGAAATTGCAGCAAATATAAAAGTAGATATTATTCTATGTATCCTATCAGACTATGACACTGTGACCCTAGCAATTAACAGCAAAAATCATAACAGAAAACACACATATTCATGGAGATTGAATAATACCCTATTAAATGAAGAATGGATCCGAGAAGACATAAGAGCAGAAATCAAGAAATTCTTGGAAGAGAATGAGAATGAAGACACAACATATCAAAACCTCTGGGACAGCATGAAAGCATCCCTAAGGGGAAAATTTATAGCACTGAGTGCCCACATTAAAAATGAGGAACGATCCCAAATAAATAAGCTTATGTTCCACCTCAAATTCCTACAAAAGGAAGAACAATCTAACCCCAAAGCCAGCAGAAGACAGGAAGTAATCAACATCAGAGATGAAATTAATGAAATTGAAAACAAAAAAAAAACCAATAAAATGAAACTATGAAACATGAAACAGGTTTTGCCATTCCAGATCTAAAACTATACTATAGAGCCATAGTAACAAAGACAGCATGGTACTGGCATCAAGGTAGGAAAGAAGACCAATGGAATAGAATAGAAGACTCTGAAACAAATCTTTAAACATCTGATTTTTGACAAAGGGGGACAAAATATTACATGGAGAAATGACAGCCTCTTCAACAAGTGGTGCTGGACAAACTGGTCATCCACTTGCAGAAAGTTGAAATTAGACCCATATCTTTCTCCTTGCACAAGAATCAAATCAAAATGGATCAAGGAGCTAGGTATTAAACCAGCTACCTTGCAACTGACAGAAGATAAATTAGGTCCAACACTTCAACATTTGGAAGTAGGCAAAGACTTTCTCAACATGTCTCCAGAAGTGAAGGAAGTAAAGAAAAAATCAGTGAATGGGATGTCATAAAGCTAAAAAGCTTTTGTACTGCCTAGGAAATAATCAAGAGTCAAGAGGTTTCCCATGGAAATGGAGAGAATCATGGGCTATGATTCCTCTGACAAGGGTCTCATATCCAGAATCTACAAAATCCTCAAAAATCTCAACTATAAAAACACTAACAGCCCAATTAATAAATGGGCCAAAGAGCTAAATAGAAACTTCTCACCAGAGGACATTGATCAAGCCAATGAATACATGAGAAAGTGCTCTAAATCTCTACTAATCAGAGAAATGCAAATGAAAACCACATTAAGATATCACCTTATGCCGGTCAGAATGGCAAAGATGAAGAAAATAAACAATGATAGATGCTGGAGGGGCTGTGGAGAGATAGGCTCATTGGCACACTGTTGGTGGAGTTGCAGACTGGTACAGCCCCTCTGGAAAGCAGTGTGGAGAATCCTCAAAAAACTAGGAATGAGCCCACCATACGACCCTGCTATTCCACTTCTGGGTATCTTTCCAGGGGATTTAGAATCAGCACATCATAGTGACACAGCAATATCTATTTCATAGCAGCTCAATTTACTATTGCTAGGCTATGGAAACAACCCAGATGTCCCTCACTGGATGAATGGATCCAAAAACTGTGGTACATTTATACCATGGAATTTTACACAGCAATTAGAAACAGTGATATTGCAGCCTTTGAAGGTAAATGGATGGCTATGAAAGAAATTATGCTGAGTAAAATCAGCTTAACCCAGAGAACTAAGGGTTGAATGTCTCCACTCATCTGTGAAGGTTGGGACTAGACCCTGGCCAGTGAGAAAGTTGGTCTATTATCAAGTGTTAAATCCAGACAAGATGTAATGCTATACAACCTAATACTTTTTTAGAGATATTGTGGGAAGGGGAAGGGAGGGATACGGGTGGGTGTGGGGAGCTGGATTGTCCCCCAGGGAGCCGATCAGGAGGAGGGTGAGTGCCGACAGCTGGAACCTGGGTCCCCCTTTGTCTGGGGACTCCTTCCCTCCCAGCCAGGGAAACGAGGCAACTACACGCAGCTGATGGCAGCTCAGAATCCATTTATTACTAAGGCACATGGGTTTTTATAGAGGAGGAGGGGAGACAGCCAAGGAATCAATAATCCTTCTAAGGGAGTTGCCAGGTGTTATGTAGATTTCAAGTACAGACAAAAGTTTGGAACATTCTGTAGTGATACATTCTGACCCACCCTGTTTGACCTTTTGTATAACAAAGCATGACCTAGCAGCCCCTCCAGAAGGAACTTATACAAATAGTAATAAGATCGCTCCAGGGCAGCTGATGAAACGGAGTGAAGGTCAGACAGAAGGTCAGACCCCAACAGGTGGGTAATTGGGGGAGCACTCCTGGGGGTAATTGTAATATCCAGAATCTATACACATTGTATATTATTTTGTTAAAAACTTGTATGATTGTTCAAAAATAAAAAAAAATTTAAAAAAAGAGCTGGTACTTGGAAAAAAATAAATAAAATTGATAGACCCCTAGCCAATCTCACTAAAAGAAGGAGAGAAATGAAGCAAATCAATAAAATCACCAATGAAAAGGGAGCGATCATCATTCACCCTATGGCAGTCCAACAAATTATAAGATCATATTTTGAAAAAGTATACTCCTCCAAATTAGATAATCTGGAAAACATGGACAAATTTCTAGACACATACAACATTCCAAAATTGACATAGGTCAATATTGAAATCCCAAACAACCCAATAATAGGCACCTATTATTAAAAGCCTACCAAAGAAGAAAAGCCCAGACCTGATGGTTTCCCTGCTGAGTTTTACCACACCTATGAGGAGAAGCCCCTACTTATTAACCTATTCCAAGAAATTGAAAAGGAGGGAACTCTTCCACTTTTTTTTATGAGACAACCGTAACTCTGATACCAAAACTCAATAAGGACACATCAGAAAAAGAAAACTACAGACCAATATCCTTGATGAAACTTAATGCAAAAAATCCTTAACAGGGTCTGGTAAACTGCATTCAAAAACATCAAGAAGATAATTCATAATGATCAAGTGGCCTTCATTCCAAGTATGGTTCAATATGTGCAAATCAATACATGTAATTCATCATTTAAACAGAATTAAGTACAAAAACCATATGATAATCTCAATTGATGCAGAAAAGACCTTTGATAAAATTCAGCACCCTTTTATGCTCAAAACTCTAGAGAAGATAGGGATATAAAGGCAATATATGACAAACCCTCAGCTAGTATAATACTAAATGGAGAAAAGTTGAAAGCATTTCCACGAAACTCAGGAACAAGACAAGGTTGTCCACTCTCACCACTTTTAGTCAATATAGTTCTTGAGACCCTAGCCAGAGCAATTAGGCAAGAGAATGAAATCAAAGGGATAAGAACAGGAAGAGAGGAGTCAAACTGTTCCTTTTTGCTGATGACATGATCCTCCTATATCTGGAAGATCCAAAAAACGTCACCAGAAAACTGCTTGAGCTTATAAACAGATTTAGCAAAGTGGCAGGCTGCAAGATCATTACCCATAAATCAATAGCTTTCCTATACACTAACAATAATAGGGCAGAAGAAGAAATCAGGAAACCGGTCCCATTTACAATGTCCCCAAAAAGAATAAAATACTTGGGAATTAATATAGCAAGGGAAGTAAAGGACCTCTACAATGAAAATTATTGAACACTGAAGACTGAAATTAAAGAAGAACTGAGAAGATAAAAGGGTGTTCCATGTTCTTGGTTAGGCAAAAGTAATATAATTTAAATGGCCATCCTGCCAAAAGTTCTATACAGATTCAGATTCAATGCAATCCCCATCAAGATAACAGAGTCACTCTTCACAGATATAGAAAGAGCAATTCTTTTTTTTCCCTTTTTTTATTAGAAATATATAGAAATACAGTTGAGGGGGAAACATTATCAAAACATTAGCAATCAATGGATATAAACTTTGTTATCAAGGGGAAAAGCCAGATCATGGCTAACCACCTTGGGTTTTACCTGTTGCAGTTTCCCCCAGAAGAACTCATGGGCTAAATGGGTAGCTCGTGGAGGAATGATATTGGCTTCTGGGATGGTTCCCCCATCTTCCCAATATCCAGACTCCTATGAGTTCTTCATATACCCTCCCCCCTCCCCATCC
>PVKS010008334.1:0-42697 GCA_004027875.1 Aplodontia rufa | reverse complement strand
AGTCCCACCAGCGGTGTAGTAGTCTTTTCCCACAGCCCCTCCAGCATCTGTTGTTGTTTGTATTTTTCATTTTTGCCATTCTAACAGGAGTGAGGTGGTAGCTCATTGAAGTTTTGATTTGCATTTCCCTTATAACTAATGATGTAGAGCATTTTCTCATATATTTGTGGGCTTTCTGGACTTCCATGGGAGAGAAGTTCCTTTTGAGTTCTTTAGCCCATTTATCAATTGGATTATTTGCGAGTTTGGGCTTTAGTTTCTTTAGTTCCCTGTATATTCTGGATATTAGCCCTCTGTCCGCGGTGTAGCAGGCAAAAATTTTCTCCCATTCTGTAGGTTCTCTCTTGATTCTCTTGACTAGATCTTTAGCTGTGCAAAAACTTTTAAGTTTAACTGCATCCCATTCATTTAATTTTGATTTTACAGCGTGCGCCATAGGAGTTTTGTTAAGGAAGAAGCTGCCGACTCCTATAAGGTGTAGTGTTGACCCAACTTCTTTTTCTAGTAAATTTAAAGTTGTTGGCTTAATATCCAGGTCTTTGATCCATTTTGATTTAATTTTTGTGCAGGGCGAAAGATAAGGATCCAGCTTCAGTTGTCTACAAATGGCTGTCCAGTTTGTCCAACACCATTTGTTGAACAGGCTATCTAGAAAAAGCAATTCTTAAATTCATTTGGAACACCAGGAAACCCTGAACAGCCAAAACATTACTAATCAAGAAAGATGAAACAGGTGGTTTCACAATACCAGATCTAAAATTATACTATAGAGCTGTAGCAATAAAAACAGCATGGTACTGGTATTAAAATAGGAATGAAGACCAATAGAATAGAATAGAAGTCTATGATACAAACCCACAAATCTTTAAACATCTGAAATTTGACAAAAGAAGCCAAATGACAGCTTATTTGACAGATGGTGCTGGACAAACTGGACAGTCACTTGTAGGAAGTTGAAATTAGATCCTTATCTCTCACCTTGCACAAAAATCAAATCTAAATGGATCAAGGAACTGGGAATTAAACCAGCTACCATACAACTGCTGGAAGAAAAGTTAGGACCAACACTCTAGCATTTGGGAGTAGGCAAAGACTTTATCAATAAGACACCTAGAGTAAAAAAATCAGTGAGTGGGATGCCATTAAGATAAAAAGCTTTTGCACAGATAAGGGATTGGCCAAAATTGTCAAGAGACATCCTACAGAGTGGGAGATATCATGGCCAGTGATTCTTCTGACAGGGGACTAATATACAGAATTTACAAAGTTCTCAGAAATCTTAATATCAAAAGCGTAAACAATCCAATCAATAAATGGGCCAAAGAGCTAAACAGAAACTTCTCAACAGAGTAAATCAAGCAAGCCAATGAATACGATGAGAAAGTATTCTAAATCACCAGTAATCAGGTAAATTCAAATTGAATCTACATTAAGATTTCACCTCACTCCAGTCAGATTTGCAAAGATGAAGAATATTAATGGTAACAAATGCTGGAGGGTTTGTAGGGAGATAGGAACATGAGTACATTGTTAATGGAATTGCAGACTGGTGTAGCTGCTCTTGAAAGCAGTGTGGAGACTCCTCAAAAAATTATGGATGGATCCAGCTATCCCTCTTCTGGGTATTTTCCCAGAGGAGTTAGAATCAGTACATTGCAGTGACACAGAAAAATCTATTGTCATAGCAGCTCAATTTACAACAACCAAATTATGGAATCAACCCAAATGCCCCTCACTGGATAAATGGATCCAAAAACTTACACACACACACACACACACACACACTGAATGCAGTTCTACTCAGTAATTAGAAATAACAATATAGTGGGCTTTAAAGTTAAATGGATGGCAATGGAAGAAATCATACTGAGTGAAGTTAGCCAAACCCAGAGACTCAAGGGTCAAATGTTTTCCCTCATTTGTGGAGGCTAGGGCAAAACCCAGGCTTGGGTGAAAGGTAGTCAAACACATATATTGGACCAACCAAAGGCGTAGCAACATATAATCTAGGGGAACCATAGATATGTTGGGGGGGGGAAGGAAGAGGGAAGAGGTTGGGGGAATGGGTAAGGAGGGATGGTAGCCAGGATCTAGGGAGACAATCAGCAATGCCGCATACTCTTTACCCCTCCCATGAGAAGCCAAATAATACTTATGCAATCAATTAAATCTGGAAAATTCACTATATATATATATGTATATATACATACATACACACACATATATACATACATATGTAAGGAAATTTATATCTGGGTAGAGGTGAAATAGAAGAATCAAGACACGGGTGTGGGTGATGTAAGAATAACTCTGTTTTAGGATCAAATGCATATCACAGTGTTACTTTATACACATTTATGATTGTAAACAACTCACCTCCTTAATAAAATAAATCAATAAATAAATTATTCCATCTCAAGTATTCAAGACATTAATTAGTATCAGAGCAGGATGGAATCATTATCATAAACAGATGAAAATGTGGAAGCAGCTTTGGAACTGAGTAATGAATAGATGTTTGAAGTGTTTGGAGGATCAGGCTAAAAAAGCCTAGATTGTCATAATTAGAGAATTAAGAGTGAATCTGGGAAGATGGTTAATTAAAGAAGGGGCATACTTCTCAGCAGTTCATTAGCATCAGACTTATAAAACAGGAAGACTGTTCCTCAGTGAGGTCAGTAACTAAGGGAACTCAATGAAACTTAATACTGAACTGTAAAAGAAAACAGAGACACAGAAAGTTAAAAACCTTGAGTGCCAGTGTTAGTAGTGGCAACTGCTGAGGGGAGGGAGTGCAGACAAAGAAGACTGCACAGGTGGCAGATAAAGAAATCTAAAAATAAATAAAAATCATCTTGGGGAAACCTGTGGATTAGAGAGAAAGACTAATTTTAATGGACACAGAGTCAGCAGGATTTTTTAGCCAGGGTTTTTTTTTTGTTATTGTTGCCGCTGCTATGACAAAAAGACCTGACAAGAACAATTTTAGAGGAGGAAAAGTTTATTTGGAGGCTCCCAGTTTTGGAGGTCTCAGTGCATGGAAGGCCAGCTCCATTCTTCATGGCCTGAGGTAAGGCTTAACATTGTGCTGGAAGAGTGTGGTGAAGGAAAGTGGCTCAGGGCATTGCACCAAGAAGCAGAGAGGAAAAACTCTGCTTTTCAGTTACAAAATATATACCCCAAAGACCCATCTCCTTCAGCCACACCCCACCTGCCATCAGTTACCAAAGTTAATCCCTATCAGAGGATTAATTCACTAATAGGGTTAAAGCTCTCATCATGCAGTCATTTTACCTGCTTGCATTGTCTCACACATGAGCTTTTGGGGGACACCTAATATCTAAACTGCTAATATCTAAGCAGTTCAGTGAAAGTAAAACAAAAATAGTTTGCCTTAGGGATGGATAGTTTGTTGGTAAGTAGGATTTCTGGCTCATAAAGCATTCAACAGGCACAGAAAATGCTCCCAAAATCATAATCAGTTGCCTTGTGGTACAAGAACTGTCTACAAATGCTGCACAGCAGTGAGCAGAGATGAGAGATCAGGAATTCATAAAGGAAGTTGCCTATTATAATTTCCAGAGTGTATCCAAACCATAGTGACTGATAAAGGCATCAAAGAAAATCATACTGGACCATACAAGGTCTGCATAACATGGGAGAAAGCTCCCTTTGTTTCAGGCTATTGGGAAGATGTCTATAGTGGCGTCATAGGAGCATCTGTACTCTAGGGCTGACACCCAGTATTCATATTCATAATAGTGAAGATTTTTTTAACTAATTCAACCTGTGGCATTTTATTCACTATGCCCTAAAAGGGGATTTAATGAGAGGCCCTAGAGAACCTGACATCCTTCAGATACTGGTATTTCCTGACTGATAGGGGTAATAAGTCAAATCTCAAATACCCAAGACAAAGTTCTAAAGTTCAGCCAAGACTAAACCCCAACTAACAGAACTTCCAATTTAGAACTCAGCACAACACCTGCTGAAGAAAAACACTCCCAGTCTGTCCTATCCTATACTGGAAGACAGGAACCTGAGATTACTACAATCAGCTTTGCCTCCTAGCCAAAAGAGCTGGCAGCTAAGGCACTGGCTGTCAGCCCTTGACCCAAGGGTTACAAACCAAAAATAAATATAAGGAATTAATATCCATCAGGCCAACAGTTTTGACCACCTCAGTGGAAACAAGCTCTTTCTTTTTTTAAAAATTGTAGATGAGCACAATACTTTTATTTTATTCATTTTAATGAAGTGCTAAGGATCAAACTCTGTACCTTACACATGCAAGGCAAGTGCTCTGCCACTGAGTTACATCCCAAGCCCCTTTTATTTCTTATTAAGATTTCTTCTCATTTTTACTTTTCTCCATGTTCCCCCATTTAAAAATATATTCTTATTTTCCTCTTTTTAAATTTTTTCAAATATCTCATTGTATTTTTATTATTTGTCACTTTTTTCCATCCTGTAACTCTGTAACTCTCTCTCTCTGTTTTCTTACTGTGTGGATAGGTTCAATATATATTCATTTAATTGTACTTTCACTTTCACTGCTTTTCTCTGCACTTGATTTGACATAGGGTATAATTTTACATGGGTTTAAGGTTTTTTGATCTTACATTTGCTTGTTTGTTCACACCTTAGTTTTTGTCCCTCTTATTGCCCCCTTTTCAATCTCTTTCCCCCACTAACAGCCAAATGTTCCTGTTTCCTGTTCATTCTTCCTCTCATTTGGTTTTATAAATGCTTTTAGTTAAATTTTTAATTCCTCCTTGTTTACATCTGACATCTACCATCTATCTTATCCCTCCCCTGTGTTCACTTTTTTTAACTAATTCAAACTTTTTCTTGACTTTATTCCTTATTTTTTCTTCACATAAGAAACTAATCCCACTAAACAATAGAAATATATAGTTTATTTAATTCCTACCCCATTCATGTTGTTGTGATTATTAATAGTGGATGATGTAGTAGATAGCTGCTGTGTAATACTTAATCTAGTTCATAGTTTTTTTGTTGTTGTTGTTGATACTGTTGTTAAATGCTGACCCCCACCTATTCTACATAGGTGGAAATTAGTGTTATAGATGTCAAAGTAGACACTTGACATTTATTTTAAAATTTTACATCTGTTGTTAACATTAGTGATATTCCTGGTTCCTCCCTTCCTCTAAGGAGGGGCTGGAAAGTGGGACACTTCAGGTTCATAAAGTAGAGATCCTGTTGCAGAGCAATACCCACCACTGAGCCAGGAAACAGCAAATCTCACCCCACACAAGATCTAGCCCCACTTGAGCTCAACATCCTCACATGAGGAGGAGAACATGGTGCTCACACCAAAAGTAGTGATCTCCCGGCACTCCTGAGCATAAGTTCATGCTGCAGGAATTGGATGTGGCCTCCAACGGTAGGATCTGGTCCACTGTGTGCAGGGAGATTGTGCCCCTTAATTTATTAACACCAAAGGAAAAAAGCTTTACAATAACAAGCATAAACAGGGTGTTAGTCATGCCCACTCCACCACTGCTGGCTTCATAGCCCAGGGGTGGGGATTTATCCCAGTGGGGAGGAAGCAGGGCATAAGTAATTTAACTCAGACACAGCTATGAATGCCCAAACAGACTCCTGCACTCACAGTCTGTGGCAGCCAAATCTCCAGCCCTGGGGAAGATTTAATCTTGCCCGAAATAGTGATCCTACATCTGTTCATGCGTGTGAATGCCGTATGGCACCACAATCTTGAGACTTCCCTGAGGGTGGGGCTGGACACTCTTTCATCAAAAGTGAAACCAGACCCATAAAATACATGCAAATTAGGGACCTCAGACTGGATGAGCAGAAAAGTGGCTCTAATCACTGTGTCCTGGCTGTCTGCCCAGGGGGCTGTGTGGGACTGGGAACCTCTCCTGCTCGTGGGACTTGCAAGTGGTGGCTTCATGACTGCCCTCTTACACGCCTAAATGGGAGGAGTCTGTGATGAGAACTCGGCATATTTACCCAAGGTGGCCACTTGCTGCAGTTACCCCAAAAGTTGCTTGAAACTCTCAAACAAGGCAGGGACTAGCATCAGCCTCAGGAACCTTTGAACAAAAGGGGCAGCTTGGACTCACTTTCAACCTCTGATTTCTGTGGATAACCAAAACTCCATAGGTCTTGAGCTCTTCAGGTGAGACTGGGCTTCCACGCCCCCTAGTGGTTACAATTGAGACCTATATAAACACTGGTCCAATTAGGCTAGTGTCTCCTTCACGCTTGTCTTCCCTTACTGGAACTGTGACAACCCCATACAGCATCTCTTGGGGTCACTGAAGATCACAAGACATCCAAGAGTGGGGCAACAGTGATCCCAGGGAATCTAACTTCAGGCTGGCTACCCTCCTTGGAACAGTCAGTGTCCCATACATCTACACCAGGATCTACTAGACTCCCAACAGCTCCTGGGTCCCTGGCTTAAGAGGGTCAGAAGTTTGGTCAGGGAGAAAATAATCTGCCCAGGAGTTGCATCTCAGGTGACACTGAACTCTATTCTTATAGGAAGTGGGAAAGGGCAATGTCTTCTACCCCTCTACAGCAGAAAAATTTGGCAAGATCCTCTAGGAAAACCCATGGCCATCAGAGATTACCAAACTTCCTCCCCTCCAACAAACTCAACTGGGAAGAGTCTCCAGCTAGATGTCAGATATGAACACACTCCCCCATGGTACACAACGGGGCAAAAAATCAGAACCTTCCCAACTCCCCTTTCTTCCTCCATTTTTTTTTTTTTGTGGTTGTTGTTTAGTATTTTTAACTTTTTTAATTTTTAATTTTTTATGGTTTTTATTGTTATTACTGAAATTGGATGTACTTTTTTTTGTTCATTTGTATGTATAGGTTGGTTTCTACTGTCACTGTGTCTTCTCAAACTTGACTGCTGTCTTCATAGCACTGGTGTCCAACTGGGGAAATTCTTCATGATAGCAAACTAGCCCTCAGTCTCCTTGGGTCAAAGAGAACCACGCTCCATACTAACCTCTTCTTCCCTGTACTCTGGCAATTCCTAAACTATATGCTATTCTCTATCATCCTCACAAAGTCTTTACCCACTTCCATCCCATTTCTATCTTTTCTTTATTCTTTATTGAATAGCCTACACCATGCTAATACCTTGTAGCTCTTTATTCTAAGTCATGAGTTCCACACTCCCTATCTCACTTCCTTGGCTTTCTAGTCATTACTTCTCCCCACCGATAGAGGTCCTGCTAACTGAAGAAAATGTCATTCTTGAAAACGAGTATTTGCATGCTATCTTAACATTTTGTGAGAGCTCTCGTGGAAGAAAACTGCCCCTATAGGTGCTAATCACCATTATAAATGTTTTAGTTGAAACTTGTCTGGTATATGCACCTATAGGCTCACAATTCTTCACTGATTGGACTGGCAGCTATTGACCTGTGCTTCTCAAATAGCACCCCGTGGGGTTGGGGATTTAGCTCAGTGCCAGAGCGCTTGCCTAGCATGTGCAAGGCCCCAAGTTCAGTCCTCAGCCCTGGAAAAAAGAACCCAAATAGCACCCCATCCCAATGAAGTAAAGACATAATAAGAAGCTTCACTAACCCCTAGAAGAGTAATAATCAGTGTTGGTCTTCAAGCCACACCTCCTGTATTTGCAAATGAGGAAAAGGGGAAATAACTCCCTTCCACAACCTCACAGCTCCTCATCCAAGGACCCCATGGTGGGGGTCCTAGATGAAAACCTATTAATATGTATAAACATTATCATTAGTAGCTCAATCAAAGAGTTGAAAGAAGAATTAAGGAAAGAGATCAGAGATTAGTTTCAAGTGATGACAGACAACTTATATAAGGAAATAAGGGAACAATTCCATGAAATGAAAGACCATATTATAAAGAGTTAGACACCCTGAAAAAAGATGTGGCAGAGCTATTAGAATTGAAAAAATACTGTCAATCAAATCAAATCTTCATTGGAAGATAATAATACCAGTGTAAACTCAACAGAAAATAGAACCTCAGCTCTCCAAGAACGTAGATCAGATAATGAAGACAGGCTGAGCAATGTCAAGTTCAAGGAGGACAGACAAGAAAAGAAACTTATTGTACATGACCAGAACTTCCAAATAATATTTGACCAGATAATATTTGACCAGATGAGAGGAAATAACCTGAGAGTAATTGGGCTTTATGAAAACATCGATCAACAAACAAGGGACATTAAGAACTTTCTAAATGAAATTGCCAAAGAGAATTTTTCTCATATCAGAATTGACCAAGAATACCAAATCCAAGATGCCTATAGGACACCAAACAGACCTAATCAAATGAAAAATTCACCAAGACATATAATATAGAAAATGAATAACAGAGAAATTAAAGAGAGAATTCTAAAAGCAGCTAGGGAAAAGCCCAAAATCAAATTCAGAGGCAGACCAATTAGGATCACTCTGGATTTTTCAGATCAGACACTGAAGGCCAGAAGAGCTTGGAACAATATTTTTCAAACCTTGAAAGAAAACAATTTCAGCTTAAAATAATAGATCCTGCAAAACTCAGCTTTAAATGTGACAGGGAAATCAAATAATTCAATGATAAACTCAAGCTAGCAAGATACATGAACACAAACCCTGCACTACAGAATATTTTCAAGGACATTCTTCATTCAGAAAAACATGCTAATAATACCCTAAAACCCTTAAAAAAGTGAGAGTCAATAACCACATTACACACCAAAAGAGACCCAAGATGGCACAAAACACAGCAATAGTCCCAAAGTTTGAGACTCAATTTCCCATATCTATTCTAAATATGAATGTGAATGGTCTCAATGCCACAATTAAAAGACACAGATTGGCTTACTGGATCAAAAAACAAAATCCAACAATATGTTGTCTACAGGAGACACACCTCATACTCAAAAATAGACACAGACTGAAGGAGAAAGATTGGCAAAATGTCTACCAGGCTTCTGGTCCAAAAAAGCAAGCTGGCATGGCAATCCAAATATCCGATAAAATTAATTTCGATCTAGGACAAAGATGGACACTACATCATACTAAAAGGGACAATTCATCAAGAAGACATAACCATAATTCACATTTATGCCCCCAATTACAATCCCCCCAAATATATGAAAAAAAATACTCAAGGACATTTACCCCTCATCAATCTCAGCACAATAATATTGGGGGACTCCTCATTATCAACATTAGACAGATAATCAAAACAAAAAATCAATAAAGGTATCTCCAATCTGAACAATTCTATTAATCAGTTGGGCTTAACAGACAGCTACAGAATATTCCATTCTAAATTGGCTGAACTTACTTTCTTCTCAGTATCTCATGGATCCTTCTTAAAAATAGACCACATCCTAGTTCACAGAGCTAACCTTAACAAATACAAAAAAGTTGATATAGTCCCATGTATCATGTCAGACCACAATGCCATGATCTTAGCAATCAACAATAAGAAAAACAACAGAAGCTACTCTAATACTTGGAAATTGAATAATACCCTCTTAACCAAAGAATGGATAAAAGACCAAATGAGATCAGAAATCAAGAAATTCTTGGAAATGAATGAGAATGAAGAAGGAACATATTGAAATCTCTGGGACAGTATGAAAGCATTCTTGAGAGGTAAATTTATAGCACTGAGTGCATACATCAAAAATCAGGAAAGAGCCCCCAAAATAGCCTTATACTCCAACTTATACTCCAACTCAGACTCCTACAAAAAAGAGAAACAGACCAATCCCAAACCTGTTAGAAGCCAGGAAATAACTAGAATCAAAGCTGAAATCAATGAAATTGAGAACAAAATAATTACAAATTATCAACAAGACAAAGTGTTGGTTCTTTCAAAAAATAAATAGGATCAAAAAACCCCTTTTCAACCTCATGAAAATGAAGAATGAAGTGAAGCAAATCAACAAAATCAAAGATGAAAATGGAGATATCACCACAGACTCAACCCAAATCCAGAAGATTATCATAACTTATTTTGAAAATTTATACTCTGCCAAGTTTGATAATCTGGAAGATATGGACAGATACTTGGCCACATACAATATCCTATATTAACACCAGAAGACGTTGAAAAATCTAAACCAACCTATCTCAGGTACCGAAATTGAAGCAGGTCTTCCAGAAAAGAAAAGCCCAGGACCTTTTGGATATACAGCAGAATTCTACCAAATTTTTGCAGAAGAATTAACACCAATATTCTATAAGCTTTTCCATGAAATTGAAAGGGTTGGAGCACTCCTAAATACTTTTTATGAAGCAAATATAACACTGATACCAAAATCCAACAAAGACACATCAAGAAAAGAAAACTATAGAACAGTTTTCCTGATGAACATAGATGTAAAAATTCTTAATAAAATTCTAACTAATTGGATCCAAAAGAACATTAAAAAGACAATAGGGGCTGGAGCGGTGATGGCGCTTGCCTGGCATGCACAAGTACGCAAGTTCAAACCCCAGCACCACATACACAACCAAGTCTCAGAGCAATGAAAGCCATGTGAAAAACTAAATAAAAATTGCTTCTCCCTGTCTCTCTCTCTCTCTCGGTCTCCTCTATCTTAAAAAAAAAAAAAAAAAGACAATACATCATGATCAAGTGCACTTCATTCCAGGAAAACAGGGCTAGTTCAACATATGCAAATCAATAAATGTAATTCACCACTTAAACAGAATTAAAAATAAAAATCATGTAATCATCTCAATTGAGGCAGAAAAGGCCTTTGATAAAATTCCACAGCCTTTTATGCTTAAAACCTTGGAGAAGATAGGGATCAAGGGAAGATACTTTAACTATGTAAGATCCATTTATGACAGACCCATAGCCAACATTATGCTCAATGGAGAAAGACTGAAAGCATTTCTACTGAATTCAGGAACAAGACAAGGTTGTCCACTTTCACCACTGTTATTCAATATAGTCCTTGAAACCCTTGCCAGAGCTATCAGGCAAGACAAGAAAATCAAAGGAATTCATGTAGGAAAAGAGGAAGAGGAAGTTAAGTTGTCTCTATTTGCTGATGACATGATCCTATGCCTAGAAGACCCAATAAACTCAACCAAAAGACTTCTAGAGCTTATAAGCGATTTCAGCAAAGTGGCTGGCTGTAAAATCAACATCAATAAATCATAGCTTTCCTATACTCCAGCAACAAGTCTACTGAAGAAGAAATCAGGAAATCTGTCCCATTCAACATCTCCTCCAAAATAATAAAATACTTGGGCATAAATCTTATAAAGGATATTAAGGACTTCTACAATGAAAACTATTGAACTTTAAAAAAGAAATTGCAGAAGACCTGTAGATGAAAAACATTCCATGCTCATGGTTAGGCAGAATCAAAATAAGAAAAATGGCCATTCTACCCAAAGCCCTAAACAGATTTAATACAATCCTCATCAAGATATCAATGTCATTCTTCATGGGTATAGAAAAAGAAATTTTCAAGTTCGTATGGAATAACAGAAGACCCAGATTAGCCAAAACATTACTCAGCAAGAAGGAGGAAACAGGTGGTATCTCAATTTCTGATCTGAAATTATACTATAGGGCTATAGTAACAAAAACAGCATAGTTTTGGTATCAAAACAGAACTGAAGACCAATGGAATAGAATAGAGGATTCTGAGATGAACCCCCATAGCTTTAACTATTTGATATTTGATAAAGGGGGAAAAATCATAGTTTGAAGAAAGATAGCATGTTCAACAAATGGTGTTGGACAAATTGGACAGCCATATGTAGACAACTGAAATTGGATCCTTACCTCTCATCCTCCATGAAAATCAGATCAAAATGATTCAAAGATCTGGATATTAAGCCAGCAACTTTACAATTGCTTGAAGAAGAAGTAGAATCAGCACTTCATGACATCAGGGTCGGTGTGACCTTTCTTAACAAGACTCCCATGGTGCAAGCATTAAAGTCAAGAATAAATGAATGGGGTGTAATTAAATTAAAAATCTTTTGCACAGCTAAAGATTTAGTCAAGAGTGTCAAGAGAGAACCTACAAAATGGGAGAAAATCTTTGCCTGCTATACCTTGGACAGAGGGCTAATATCCAGAATACACAAAGAACTCAAAAAACTAAACACCAAAATCATAAATAATCCAATCAATAAATGGACTACAGAACTAAAAAGAAACTTCTCAATGGAGGAAATCTAAAAACCCCATAAACATGAGAAAATGCTCTACATCACTAGTAATAAAAGAAATGCAAATCAAAACTTCACTGAGATGAACCTCACTGCTGTCAGATTGGCAAAAATGAAAAATACAAACAATGATAGATGCTGGAGGGGCTGTGGGAAAAAAGGAACACTGTCACATTGCTGGGGGGACTGTAAACTGGTACAGCCACTCTAGAAAGCCACTCAAAAAATTAGGGCTGGAACCACCTTATGACCCAGGTATCCCACTCCTGGGTATTTCCCAAAAGAGAGATGGCATATTATAGAGATACAGCTTCACCAATGTTTATAGCAGCTCAATTGACTAAGCTAAATTATGGAACCAACCCAGATGCCCCTCACTTGACGAATAGATTCAAAAACTTTGGTACATATATACAATGGAATATTACTCGATTATTAGAGAAAATAACATTATGGTATTTGCAGCCAAATGGATGGAGATGGAAAAAAATTATGCTAAGTGAAATATCCCAAACTTGGAGGCTCAAGGGCCAAATGTTTTCTCTCATTTGTGGAAGCTAGAATACAATTGGAAACAGTATGATAGATGGCTAAGCTAATAATAACCTCAACTCTTATGAATTTTTACATGAACAGGGGAAACTTGCCTAGGATGCTGGTAGATGTAGGGAGGTGAGCAGGGATCGGGGGAAGGAATAGGAATGATAGCAAGGAGACCAGATGGAGGGAATATGGGGGAATCAATTCAGAGGGAAACCTTCAACTTACATGAGAAGTCCATTAACATGGGAGTTTAATAGGGGGAAACGTGGAACCATGGGGAACCCAAGTGGGGAAACCATGGAATGGCATCAGCCTTGGCTTGCTCTGTCATTATACATTTGTTCTTGGTTGTTTGGTATTGATTCCTTACTATTGTCGGTCCATATTTAATGAATAAAAAAAAACATTATCACATGTAATTGGAGAGATGAAACCCCCACCCCAAAAACCAGGTTCCAAGAATACCAGAGGGAGTCCTCAGATCATACCCCTGGAAATCAATTCATATATAAAAATGGAGTTAATTCCTAGAACAAAAAAGGTTAACTACACACAAAAGGACACACATATCTAATCCCAGCATCCTTTATCCCTGGAGAACCAGCATCATGTAGACTGTGCTAAAGTAGTCTGTTGCCAGCTCAAAAAGTGGCCAGGCCTCCTTGGACCATGGCTGCCTTGGCATCTGAGTGCCTGGGAAGCTGAGCATGATGAAATGAATCCTGAGAAAGCAAGTTCTTAGGCATCCCTGTGCAAAAACAGGGAACTTCCTTACTATCTTCTTAAATGAGTTTTTAAATTTAAACTCTTGAACCTGCCATGGGTTTTGCTGATTCCTGAGATGCCCTCAAGGCATTTTACCTATTATCTCTGTGCAAAGTACTTAGGTTCACTTTAGTGGTGGCAATCTCTTAAACAACCACAACTTCCTTGATCCCAATTTCCCATACACATTTCTTTCTTTTTTTTTTTTTTAAAGAGAGAGGGACAGTGAGAGAGACAGAGAAAGAGAGAAACAACTTTATTTAGTTTTTCACATGGCCTTAGTTGCTCCAACACTCAGTTGTGTATGTGGTGCTGGGGTTTGAACCCAGGTCCTTGTGCTTGCCAGGCAAGTGCTGAAACTGCTGAGCCACCGCTCCAGCCCCCATCACATACACATTTCTGACCAAACAGCAAGTTTTAAAAATATTTTTCCTCTGCTTTCTGCTTCTGATTATCACAGTAAACTTGACTAGAAAACCGCCAGCAATACCCATGCCACCAAATGAATGCTGTGCTGTCTTGAAATTTCCTCTGCCAGGTTAAATTAGTACATCATCTTTAAATTCAGCCTCATTGAAAGTTTCAGGATGTGAGCAAAATGTAGGCAAGTTGTTGTTGGTGTTTTTCTTTCTTTTTTTTTTTTTTTTGCCAAAATGTAGCATGAAGGCCTCTAGTTCAATTCCCAATAGAACCCTCCTTTCTACCTGTTATGGGTTGAAAGTGAGGTATCTCCTCAAAGCACCTGTGTTAACGTAGGAATATTGGGAGGTAAAATAATTATGAGAGCTGCAACCTAATTATTCCATCCTAATTTGTGTGGACTGACTGGGATGTAATTTAAAGGAGGTGACTGAATAAAGTGGATAACAGGGGGGCAGGGTTCCCTGGAAGTGTGCATGTTCCCTGAAGCCCCTTTCCTTTCCCTTTTTCTCTGCTTCTTGACCACACCATGAGCTAAGCAGATTTATCCCCACTACACACTTCAGCCATGACACTCTGCCTTGCTGTGGACCCAGGGCAATGGACTTGGCCCGTTATGGACTGAACCTCTGAAACTGTGAACTCCAAATAAACTTTTCCTCCTCTAAGTTGTTCTGGTCAGGGATTTGGGTCACAGAGATGCAAAGCAGACCAAAACACCCTGTGAAACTTCACAAGTGCAATATTTGCTATGTTCATGTCAACATTCTGGTCTTCTGAACTTAGAATCATCATTAAGCTCTGCTTACAATATTCTATGTCTTCTGTAGCCTATATCTCCAAATTTTTTGAAAATTATCCTACAAACCAGCTCCAAACAAAGGCTTATGAAACACAGCAATGACCCAACTTGTCAGTACCAATTTTGGTGTTAGTCAGCTTTTCATCTCTGTGACCAAAGTATCTGACAAAACAGCTAGGAGGAGGAAAAGTTAAACTTGTGTTTGGGCTCATTTTTTCAGAGATTCACTCCACAGTTAGCTGACTACATTGATCTGGACCAGAGGTAAGTCAGAACATCATGGCAGAACAGCATGGCAAAAGAAAGCTGCTGACTTCATAGAAGCCAGAAAGTAAAGGGAGAGGAGCCAGGAGCAAACATAATCCCCAGTGGAATGGCCCCAGTGGCCTACTTACTCTAGCATGGACCTATGTGCCTACAGTTATGCATCACAGTAGTCCTTTCAAAATTAAAAATCTGGGGATCCAACATGGCAGCCTGAAGGGAGGCAGCATTTCCTGAGGCTCCAGGTCTGCTTGGGAAAATCCCAGTTAATCTTCAAATTTCCAAGAGAGACTCTACTATCTGAAGAAATAGACTAGCTTCAAAACGGGCACTGGCTTGCTATCATAATATACTGTGAGATCTCTCTGAAAAAAACCATCACAACAAAGCAAAGCCGTAGGAAGCTCCAATTACTCCACCAAGAGCAACTTACTTGAAGTACAAGACACGCTCTTGGGCTCAGAAAATGAGGAAAGGGGAAATAACTCTCCTCCTCAACCACACAGTTCTCCACCAAAGGATCCCATGGCTGGAGCCCTAGATGAGAACCAAAGGCATTGTGTCAGCATTATGATTAGTAATGCAATCAAAGAGTTGAGAGATGAAATAAGGAAAGAGATCAGAGAGCAATTTCAAGAGATGAGAGACAACTTCTACAGGGAAATAAGGGATCAGTTCCAGGAGATGAAAGATCAGCTATACAAGATATAGACATCCTGAAAAGAGATGTAGCAGAGCTACCAGGTTTGAAAAATATGGTTAACCAAATCAAATCTTCATTGGAAGACACCAACATGAGAGCTTACTCCACTGAAAATAGAACTTCAGCTCTCGAAGAATGAGTATTAGATAATGAGGATAGGCTAAACAATATAGAATTCAAAGAAGATAAGCAAGATAAACAACTTACATTACATAATCAGAATTTCCAAGTAGTATTTGATGAGATGAGGCGTAATAATCTGAGAATCATTGGCCTGGAGGAAAACTCTGAACAGCAAACAAGAGGCTTAAAGAATCTTTTAAGCAAAATTATAAGTGAGAACTTCCCTCATTTTACTATCGATCCAGAATATCACATCCAAGATGCTTATAGAACTCCAAATAGACCTAATCAATTGAGAAACTCGCCAAGACATATCATATACAAAATGAATAACAGAGAAACTAAGGAGAGAATTCTAAAAGCTGCTAGAGGAAAGCCCCAAATCACAGAGGCAAGCCAATTCGGATCACTGTGGACTTTTCAGATCAAACAATGAAGGCCAGAACAGCATGGAACAATATCTTTCAAGTGTTAAAAAATAACAACTTTCACCCAAAGATAATATATCCAGCAAAACTTAGCTTCAAATATGAAGGGGAAATTAAATACTTCAATGATAAACTCAAGCTAGCAAGATACATGAACACAAATCCTGCTCTACAGAACATTCTCAAAGATGTTCTCTACTCAGAAGATAATGCCAACGATATGATAAATCCTTAAACAAGGGCGAGTCAATAATCATACTATACAAAAGCCGACTTTCAAGATGGCTCAAAACTCTGTAATTGATACAAAGTCTGTGAATCAGCTGCCCATATCTTTTCTATCCTTGAATGTGAATGGTCTCAATGCCCCAATTAAAAGACACAGACTGACCCACTGGATCAAAAAACAAAACCCAACAATATGTTGCCTTCAAGAGACACATTTGACACTCAAAAATAGACACAGGCTGAAAGTGAAAGGATGGCAAATCATCTACCAGGCCTGCGGCCCAAAAAAGCAAGCTGGCATAGTGATTCTAATTTCTGACAAAATTAATTTCCAACTAAAACTAGTCAGAAAGGACAAAGAGGGTCACTTTACCATACTAAAAGGGATAGTTCACCAAGAAGGTATAACAATAATCAACATTTATGCCCCCAATTACAACCCACCCAAATATATGGAAAAAATTATTAAGGACATTAAGCCCCTCATTGGTCTCAACACAATAATCCTGAGGGACTTCAACACACCATTATCAACTCTAGACAGATCATCAAAATCAATAAAGACATCTCCAATTTGAACAACTCTATTAATCAATTGGGCTTAACAGACATTTACAGAATATTCCATCCTAAGACAGCTGAATTTACCTTCTTCTCATTGGCTCATGGATCCTTCTCTAAAATAGACCACATCCTAATTCACCAGGATAATCTTAACAAATATAAAAAGTGGATATAATCCCATGTATTCTGTCAGATCATAATGCTATGATCTTAGCAATCAACAGAAACTATACAAATACTTGGAAATTGAATAATTACCTCTTAAACGAAGGATGGGTAAAAGAGGAAATGAGAGCAGAGATTAAGAAGTTTTTGGAATTGAACGAGAATGAGGAAACAACATACCGAAACCTCTGGGACAGTATGAAGGCTTTCTTAAGAGGTAAATTTATAGCACTGCATGCATACATCAAAAATCTAAAAAGGGATCAGATTAATAGCCTTATGCTTCAAACAACTACAAATGAGGAACAGTCCAACCCTAAATCCAACAGAAGACAGGAAATTACCAAAATCAGAACTGAAATACATGAAATTGAGAACAAAAATTTATACAAACTATTAACAAAACTAAGAGTTGGTTCTTTGAGTCAACAAAATTGACAGATCTCTTGCCATCCTCACCAAAAGGAAGAACGAAATGAAGCAAATCAACAAAATCAAAGATGAAAATGGGGATATCACCACAGATTCATCCAAGATCCAGAAGATTATCAGAACCTATTTTGAAAATTTATACTCTGCCAAGTTTGATAACCTGGAGCATATGGACAGGTTCTTGGACATATATGACATCCCCTCTTTAACACTGGAGGACATTGAAAACCTAAACCAACTGATCATGGATAGCGAAATTGAAGCAGCAATCAAAGCTCTCCCCAAAAAAGAAAAGCCCAGGACCCGATGGATATATGGCAGAATTCTACCAAGCCTTCACAGAAGAACTAACACCGATCCTCTATAAGCTCTTCCAGGAAATTGATAGAGAGGGATCACTTCCAAACACTTTTTATGAAGCAAATATTAACACTGATTCCAAAACCCAACAAAGACACATCAAGGAAAGAAAACTACAGACAAATCTCCCTGATGAACATTGATGCAAAAATCCTTAATAAAATTTTAGCTAATTGGATACAAAAGCACATTAAAAAGATAATACATTATGATCAAGTAGGCTTCATTCCAGAAAAACAAGGCTGGTTCAATATACACAAATCAATAAATGTAATTCACCACATAAACAGAATTAAAAAAAATCATATAACCATCTCAATTGATGCAGAGAAGGCATTTGATAAAATTCAACACCACTTTATGCTCAAAACTCTGGAAAAGATAGGGATCAAGGGAAGATACTTTAATTACATCAGATCCATTTATGACAGACCCATAGCCAACCTTATCCTCAATGGAGAAAAACTGAACGCATTTCCACTGAATTCAGGTACTAGACAAGGCTGTCCACTCTCCCCACTATTGTTCAATATAGTCCTTGAAACTCTTGCCAGAGCTATCAGGCAAGACAAGGAAATCAAAGATGTTTGTATAGGAAAAGAAGAAGTTAAGTTATCTCTATTTGCTGATGACATGATTCTATACCTAGAAGACCCATTAACATCGGCCAGAAAACTCCTAGAACTTATAGGCAATTTCAGCAAAGTAGCTGGCTACAAGATCAACTCCAGTAAATCACTAGCATTTCTTTACTCCAACAACATATCTGCAGAAAAAGAAATCAGGAAATCTCTCCCACTCACCATCACTTCCAAAAAATGAAATACTTGGGCATTAACCTTACAAAAGAAGTTAAGGACCTCTACAAAGAAAACTATCTAACACTAAAAAAAGAAATTACAGAAGACCTGAGTAGATGGGAAAACATTGCATGGTCATGGTTAGGCAGAATCAATGTAATAAAAATGGCCATTTTACCCAAAGCCCTGTACAGATTTAATGTAGTCTCCATCAAGATACCTATGGCATTCTTCACAGATATAGAAAAAGCAATTCTCAAGTTCATATGGAATAACAGGAGACCCAGACTAGCCAAAACATTACTCTATAGAAAGGAAGAAGTAGGGGATATCTCAGTCCCTGACCTGAAATTATACTACAGAGCTGTAGTAGTGAAAACAGCTTGGTATTGGTTTCAAAACAGAACCGAAGATCAGTGGAACAGAATAGAAGATCCTGAGATAAACCCCCGTATCTTTAACTATCTGATATTTGATAAAGGGGGAAAAAGCATAGTGTGGAAGAAAGATAGCCTGTTCAACAAATGGTGTTGGACAAATTGGACAGCCATGTGTGGAGAATCTCAAAAAATTAAGGATGGAATCACCTTATGACCCAGCTATCCCACTCCTGGGTATTTTCCCAAAAAAGTTAGAATCAGCATATTATAGTGATGTGGCTTCATCAATGTTTATAGCACTCAATCTATTATAACTAGATTATGGAACCAACCCAGATGCCCCTCATTCGACGAATGTATACAAAAACTTTGTTATATATACCCAATGGAATACTACTCACCCATTCGAGAAGACAATATTATGGCTATTGAAATCAAATGGATGGAGATGGAAAGAATTGTGCTAAGTGAAGTATCCCAATCTCAGAGACTCAAGGGCCGAATGGTTTCTCTCATCTGTGGAAGCCAGAACATATGGGGAAGCAATATGTTAGACGGCTAAGCTAACAATAACTTCAAATCGTATGATTCTCAACGCAATAGGGGGAAGGTTCTCTAGGTTACTAGGAGGCATGGGTGGGGGATGGGGAGGGGAGAGGGGGTAGGAAGAACTCCTAGGGGACTGGAGAGTGGGAATATGGGGGAACCATCTCAGAAACAGATGTCATTCCTCCACAAGATGCCCATTTAATGCAGGAGTTCTTCTGGGGGAACAGCAACAAGGGAAACCCAAGCTGGGCATCCATGATTTGGCATTAGCCCTGGATAACTAAGTATATATACATTGGATAACCAAATATATATACATTGACTATTGATGATTTGATAATGTTTGCCCCTTAATTGTATCTCTGTTTCCATTAAATAAAAAATAAAAAATAAAAAAAAAAAGACAGAGAGGGGCAGTGGGGGGTGGGGAAAGAAACAATTTTATTTATTTTTTCATCTGATTTTCATTGCTCCAACACTTAGTTGCATATGTGGTGCTGGGATTTGAACCTGGGTTCTCGCACACATCAGGCAAATACCATGACCACTGAGCCACAGCTCCAGCCCTAGTTTGAGGAATTTTAATGGAACGTGGGCCTTAAGGATTGGACAAGAACAGTAATAGCTAACCCCACTGAATTCTTGCTTTGTGCCAGACATGCAATCAGTATTTTATGTTCAATCTATTCAATCCTAACAACCCTGTGATGATGAAAGTGGAGAAACTGGCACAGACAGGTAATTTACTAGCTAGTAAGTTGGTGAGTTCACAAGTCAAATCACAACAGTCGGACACAATGCCATGTATGCTTGAAACCATTACATTATCCTGCTTGAGAGGTGATAAACAGATATAAAAGCAAAAAAAATTTAAAAATCCATCAAATGGATCAATCCATCAATTAAGTTTTAGTTATCATAATCTAATCAATAGACCTCTGAATATTCCTGCATTAACACTTGGGCTTTTCAGGGACTATCTTCTATCCAAACCATAGTATGGCGGGGAAGGGGAGATACTAGGGAATGGAATTGATCAAGTTACATTGTTATGTAGTATGCAAGTACAAATATGTAACAATAAATTTCACTATTATATAAAGTTAAATGCATGAAAAAAGGAAAAATATACATCATGTATAAATATTTAAATGAAACCATAATTAATAAATTTTAAGGGATTGTTAAGTTTTGGCAAACTATAATATATAAATCTTCAGCCACATCAATATTTTACCTCATGTAAAATAATATTATTTGCAAGAGCTACATTTCAATATTTTGATTGACAAAACCTATGTTCATTTTTTTTAAAAGGAACTTTCCCATAAGAATTAGGCAAGGTATGTGCTCATAAAGTTATATAAGTACAAAGAAGTCTATGTCCCTTTAGTTTGTGTTGGCTAATATTTGGGCACATATTTTCTTGAATACTTGCAGCATTTTTAAAGAGAGAGTGGGATAGTGACTTTCATGTGGCTTTCATTGCTCTGATGCTTCATTGTTTATGTGGTGCTGGGGTTCAAACCTGCATCCTTGTGGATACCAGGCAAGTTCTGTAACTGCTGAGCAACTGCTCCAGCCCCTACTTACAGTATTTTTAAGATGACATTTTCATGATGGATTTTTCAGTGGTAGTTGTAAAACTCTGTTTTTTATCCACAGAGTTTTTACAGAGTTGTTTCAGATAGCTTCTAAGTTTTAGTTTTATTTTATTCAATGTTTCTGTGGGGGAATAAGAGCTTTCAGTTTTCTGCTATGAACTTTGGCTGGTGTCATTCCCATTCCGAACTTTCAAATCACCATGATTTCAAAAAATAATAGAGTACTTAGTTAGAACCTAGATGAGATATGAAAGAAGAATTAAGTTCAAGAAGTATATTTTTCCATATTTCTTGTTAAAAATTTATTGGTTCTGTTCAGTTGTACATGACAATAAGATTCATTTTGACATACTAATAAAAGCAAGGATATAATTTGTTGTAATAGACACCAATACTTCCCCTTCCCCTTCCTTTCCCCTCCCTCTGTATCCATTCCTCTCCTCTACTGATTTTCTGCTACTCTAAGCCCATAATTGTTCCAAATCTTCATTTGGCATTTTGTTCAGCATGCAATGGTAGAATTTCTAAAAGTGAACTCCATCTGTACAACTTCCTCACTGGGGCAAGTATAGGCCCAGAATTCTCATCCACAGTAATCAGCCTGTGATTAGGCACTGTGTGATTATGCCCAGCTGGGCATAACTACCATGAAGGAACAAGTTTTAGGTTCCCAAGACATGCATGTGACAACCAATACCAATACCACAAAGATTTGTCCAGAGCCCATAGTTTGCCAATACCACCAAGCAGAGGAAAAGGCCAAGGCTCACACTACATTAGATTAGCTATTGCTTAGGTGGATTCATGGACCAAGATTGCTACAGGAAGGCACAGGTGATACTGGCTGAAATACAAGCCTCACAGTGATGGGCAGCATGTCGTGCCTAGAACTGGAACTGAGGGTCTGTTTGCTAGCACAGGCCTCATTATAGAGCTGTTAAAATCATCCAATTATTAAAATTTCCAGTCGAACAATGAGTACTCAGGCAAAATTCTGCACTTTCTACATTGTTTTACCCAATGGACTGTTACTCCCTGCTATGCTGCCAGATAGTGGGGGTGCCAGTCCCAAAGTATTCAAGGTTGATGCTAAAGTAAGTTGCATCTAACTCTCACAGACACAAGGATTTGCATAGTCTCTGTGGTACACAAGACCTATGCCACAGATGGTTGTGAAGAAGGGAAAAGCATGAATGCATAAAATTGGGGTACATATCTTCAATTGTGAAGGTAGTCTAGAGTCTGTCTGAGGGCTCTGGCTGGGAGATGGCTCTGTTGTCATAGGTGGGGGATATGTGTTGCTCACCATCTCCTGGTTGCCAAGGTTGATGATAAGCTGGGTCTTAATGGGGTGTCACAGCCACAGGCACCTCTGCATCCTGGGGATGGTGTTGTGCCCCAGGATCAGTCCAAACTCATGACTTTACCACATTGGCAAAGATCTCCTGATGACCGTATAGGTCCAGACAATCCCTTTTCTAGCTCTGCTCCTTTGATACAGGGGCCTCTGCTTTCCATTGGATCCTGGGTCTCACTAAATTGGTCTGGCACTGGACCACAAAGCAAAGTCCTGTGCTACCCTTTGCACCCTTCTCCCCAGTATCTGGAGTTTTCAACCCTTTCAGTTACCCAAGGTTGTGGGAGCTGGGGAAAAAACAGTCCCTTGGTCACCTGGTTGACACAGTTATGACAGCTCAGTCCATGGATATGATCTAGGGGCAGGAATCATGGGGCTCTCATTTGCCCACAGCTTTCTCTATAATGAAACTGGTATAGGATCAGAATCTATAGTTACCAAGAGAACAATGGGGTGAAAACTAGGACACGTTGGGAGCTGGATAAGGACTCAGCAACCTTGGACGGTGTAGTTGTGAACTTTACCCAGGAGGAGTGATTTCTGCTGAATCCTTCCCAGAAGGAATTCTATGGAGATTTAATGTAGGAAACTTAAGCAAATTGGCCACACTAGGAACATGGTAGAAAGATGTGAATTTGGAAATTGCTACAAAAACTGAGACTGGGGATAGATTTGAAGTTCTCATTCTTACAGCAAAAATGTTGTAAAGAAAGTAAAGTGTATCTTAACCATGGGTTACAGAATTCTGTAACCCAAGTATGAATCCCAACATGAACAAGAAAAGTTCTATTGAAATAAAACCATATGAATACATTGGACCTGGAATAAACTTACTGTGTCACTCCTCCGTTAATAGGAACAATTAGGCTGATACAAACCAAATGAGATGCAACTATATAACTGCCGGCAATGTTGGAAAGCTTCCAGTGATCACTCCTTAGAAAGGTGTGAAAGGAGAGCATCAGACTGGAGAGCATCTCCAGGATGGTAAAAAATGTGGACAATCCTTTGTTCTCTTACAGCCACAGAATCTGCTTGGCATAGCGTGTGAGAGTGAATCTGGAGAGAAACCCTGTGAATGTAAGCACTGTGGCAAAGCCTTCATTTCTGATGCAAATGTTGAAAGTCACGTGATAGTTCATATTGCAGATGGACCCTATAAATGCATAAATTTTGTGGGAAAGCATTTAATTTTACCTGTTCAGTACTGAGACAGGAAAGGATTACACTGGAGAGAAACCCTAGAACGTAAGCAATAGGAAAAACCTTCAGGATTGTGGCTCTATTTCAGTCCATGAAAGGATTCACATGCAGAGAAACCCTAGGAATGTAAGTAATGTGCAAAAAGAATCTTCAGGGATTCTAATTCTTTTCAAGTCCATGAAAGGAAAGGACTTAATCTGGAGAAAAATTCATATGGATGTAAGCAATGCAGAAAGCATTGAGGAATTCTGATTCATCTCAATTTCATGAAAGAATTTACATTGGAAAGAAATGAGAAGAATGAAAGCAATGCTGGAAGGCCTATGCTCATGTTGATTTAAGTACCCAAGAGGACTCATCCTAGAGACAAACTCTGAATTTACACAAAGAGGGGAGGCCTTCATTTCTCTTGCAGAGGTCTGGAATAATGATAGTCCTCAAAGAGATAGGCCTTCTACATTTAAATTTTGTGGGAAAGTCTTTAAATTTCTCCATCTATTTCTAAGGTACAAAAGGACTCAATGAATGAAATCAGTATGAATGTAAATAGCAGGATACAGACTTCAGTTGTTTCACTTAGTCTTTTTTTTTTTTTTCAAGAGAGAAGGACAGTGTAAGAGAGAGAGACAGAGAGAATCAATTTTTTAGTTTTTCACATGGCTTTTGTTGCTTGGACACTTTGTTGTGTACATGGTGCTGGGGTTTGAACCTGTGTACTCGTGCATGCCAGGCAAGTGCCATAACCAGTGAGCCACCTCTCTAGCCTCTCACTTAATCTTAAATATAAAAAATAATTCATCCTGCAGAAATATCTAATCATATCCTATGATTATGGAAATGTGAGAAAGTTCTTAGTCAACCCAGTTCTAACCAAAGCCACAAAAGAACTCACACTGATGACACAATTCATGAACAAATGCAGTGCTGAAACAGAAATTTGGGCATGAAACTCGATTGCCCTCTACCACTGACTGGTGAGTTTCCTCTGCTTCTGCCAGCTGGTGGGGTCTGCCTGAGGTGTAGGGGTGGTGTTGCAGCTGTTAAGGGGGTAGGTGCCCTCCAGTGTTATAGTAGACTCCAGCAGCCCAGCAGAGTCCAGAAGCTCATAATCAATTTCTTCTTCCTTCTGGGTTCTTATCTTATGAATCTGAAGAATGAAATCTACAGACCAAGATGAGTGAATGGAAGAATATTTATTGGGTTTGGAAACCCATTAATGCTGTTGGTCAAATCGCAAGACCCAACTTAGATTCACGTTTGCCTTGCTTTCATGTGTCTGGAACTGCAGTGCCACGTGAAGCTGGTTTCTGCAGCAATCATCTATATGGTTGCCAGGCCTGGCCACCTAACGTGGGCATGCCTTGATTCTCCTGGGTGCTGACTCATGGAGCTGCAGAGCCACTGCACCTGCATGGCAGGGTCCATGCAGCCACCAACTGTATTTGCTGCCAGTGCCACTCGGCAACTCCACCCCTCCATCACTCCAGGGCTCCACTGCCCCACAGCACCACTGCTCTGCTGCCACTTCTCAGCAGAGACCAGTAAGCTGCTTGTATGGCTTGGGGGCCAGCGAGCCCTGTCAGTGTGCCACAGCTTCAGGAGGCCCACATACTGACACATACATACAATTACACACAGGATTGAAATAATTAATTTTTTAAATGCAGGAAAAGTTCCCATTGTACAGAGTATCATAAGTCATGTGAGAAATCACAGTGGATGGTAATTTTGTAAATGTAAATAAAATGTAAAACCTGTTGAAGCCTGATTCTTGCATACTTCTCTAAAACATTTGCAACATCAAAAAATGCTGTGAAGTGTACAAATATATCATGTTTTTACTGACTCATTTTTAATGTGATTCTACATATTTTGGATTTCTAACTCATTTACAAGGAATATGCAAGTGAGATATCTATCTAAGTATATCTTAAGCAATGGCAGAGGAGTTTAGGACATAGGTAGACTGTTTCATGTAAATGAGTTAATATAATTTTTCTCTTTCAATTTTGATACATGTTGGTGAGTTTATTGCATATATTACTAATGTGGTGGTGGGTTTTTTGCATATTTATCTTTTCATATATGCAGAATATTGAAAAACACATTTTAAATTGTTGTGATTTACCACTTGGCATGTAGGTAGTATATTCTATTCTTTCTAACAGGAAAAACTACTTGAAAATAATGGGGCAGGAAAAGGATTATTTTATTTTATTTTTTTTTAAATTTTTTAGTTTTGAACAACCATACAAGTTTTTAACAAAATAATATAAAATGCGTATATATTCTGGATATTGCAATTACCCCCAGGAGTGCCCCCCCAATTACCCTCCCTTATCCCGACCTTCCGCTTCACAC
Organism: Aplodontia rufa; assembly: GCA_004027875.1. Lineage (NCBI taxonomy): Eukaryota > Metazoa > Chordata > Mammalia > Rodentia > Aplodontiidae > Aplodontia > Aplodontia rufa. The sequence continues at coordinate 16,458 of PVKS010008334.1, read as the reverse complement.
AGTATCTCTAAAAAAGTATTAGGTTGTATAACATTACATCTTATCTGGATTTAACACATGCTAATAGACCAACTTTCTCACTGGCCAGGGTCTAGTCTCCACCTCCACAGATGAGTGGAGACAATCGACCCTTAGTTCTCTGGGTTAAGCTGATTTTACTCAGCACGATCTCTTCCATAGCCATCCATTTACCTTCAAAGGCTGCAATAGCATTGTTTCTAATTGCTGTGTAATATTCCATGGTATAAATGTACCACAGTTTGTGGATCCATTCTTCCAGTGAGGGACATCTGGGTTGGTTCCATAGCCTAGCAATAGTAAATTGTGCTGCTATGAAATAGATATTGCTGTGTCACTATAATGTGCTGATTCTAAGTCCCCTGGAAAGATATCCAGGAGTGGAATAGCAGGGTCATATGGTGGACTCATCCCTAGTTTTTTGAGGATTCTCCACACTGCTTTCCAGAGGGGCTGTACCAGTCTGCAGTTCCACCAACAGTGTGCCAATGTGCCTATCTCTCCACAGCCCCTCCAGCATCTATTATTGTTTATTTTCTTCACCTTTGCCATTCTGACTGGCATAAGGTGATATCTTAATGTGGTTTTCATTTGCATTTCTCTGATTACTAATGATTTAGAGCACTTTCTCATGTATTCATTGGCTTGATCAATGTCCTCTGGTGAGAAGTTTCTATTTGGCTCTTTGGCTCATTTATTAATTGGGCTGTTAGTGTTTTTGTAGTTGAGATTTTTGAGGATTTTATAGATTCTGGATATGAGATCCTTGTCAGAGGAATCATAGTCCATGATTCTCTCCATTTCCGTGGGAAACCTCATGACTCTTTTGATTGTTTCCTTGGCAGTACAAAAGCTTTTTAGCTTTATGGCATCCCATTCACTGATTTTTGATTTTACTTCCTTCACTTTTGGAGACATGTTGAGAAAGTCTTTGCCTACTCCCAAATGTTGAAGTGTTGGACCTATTTTGTCTTCTATCAGTTGCAACATAGCTGGTTTAATACCAAGCTCCTTGATCCATTTTGATTTGATTCTTGTGCAAGGAGAAAAATATGGGTCTAATTTCAACTTTCTGCAAATGGATGACCAGTTTGTCCAGCACCATTTGTTGAAGAGGCTGTCTCCCCTCCATGTAATATTTTGCCTCCCTTTGTCAAAAATCACATGTTTGAAGATTTGAGGATTTGTTTCAGGGTTTTCTATTCTATTCCATTGGTCTTCTTTCCTGTCTTGATACCAGCACCATGCTGTCTTTGTTACTATGGCTCTGTAGTATAGTTTTAGATCTGGAATGGCAAAACCGCCTGTTTCATCCTTCTTGCTTAGTAGTGCTTTGGCAATTCTTGGTTTCTTGTTGTTCCAAATGAATTTGAGAATTGCTTTTTCTATGTCTGTAAAGAATGACATAGGTATCTTTATAGGGATAGCATTAAATCTACATAAAGCTTTCGGTGGAATGGCCATTTTTATTATATTAATTCTGCCCATCCAAGAGCATGGGACATCTTTCCATCTTCTTAGGTCATCTTGGATTTCATTCTTCAATGTTTGATAGTTTTCATTGAAGAGATCTTTGATTTCCCGTGTTAGGTTAATTCCCAAGTATTTTATTTTCTTTGAAGCTATTTTGAAAGGAACTGATTTCCTGACTTCTTCTTCAGTCCTATTATTATTGGTATATAGGAACACGTTATTGATTTATGTGTTGATCTTGTATCCTGCCAATTTGCTAAATCCACTTATGAGTTCAAGCAGTTTATTGATGGAGTTTTTTGGATCTTCCAGATACAGGATCATGTCATCAGCAAAAAGAGAGAGTTTGACTTCCTCTCTTCCTATTTTTATCCCTTTGATTTCTTTCTCTTGCCTAATTGCTCCAGCTAGGGTCTCAAGAACATTATTGAATAAAAGAGGTGAGAGTGGACAGCCTTGTCTTGTTCCCGACTTTAGTGGAAATGCTTTCAGCTTTTCTCCATTCAGTGTTATACTAGCTGAGGGTTTAGCATATATAGCCTTAACAAAGTTCAGAAATGGTCTTTTGAACCCCATCTTTTCTAGAGTTTTGAACATAAAAGGGTGCTGGATTTTATCAAAGGCCTTTTCTGCATCCAATGAGATGATCATATGGTTTTTGTCCTTGATTCTGTTAAGTGGTGGATTACGTTAATTGTTTTGCGTATGTTGAACCAGCCCTGCATTCCTGGGATGAAGCTCACTTGGTCATGATGGATTATTTTCTGAATAAGTTTTTGAATACGGTTTGCTAGTACTTTGTTGAGGATTTTTACATCCAAGTTCATAAGGGATATTGGTCTGTAGTTTTCTTTTCTTGATGTATCCTTGTCAGGTTTTGGTATTAGAGTTATGGTTGCTTCATAAAAAGTGGATGGGAGCATTCCCTCCTTTTCAATTTATTGGAATAACTTAATAAGGAGAGGTGTTAGTTCCTCCTCAAAAGTGTGGTAAAAATCACACTTTTGAGAAGCTGTCTGGTTCTGGGCTTTTCTTCTTTGGTAGACTTTTAATTGCAATCTGGATTTCAGTGCCTGTGATTGGGCCATTTAGGAATTCAATAACCTCCTGATTCTATTTAGGGATATTGTAAGTGTCAAGAAATTTATCCATTTCTTCCAAGTTATCAAATTTGGAGGAGTATAGGTTTTCAAAATATGATCTTATAATTTGTTGGATTTCCATGGGGTCAGTGGTGATCACTCCCTTTTCATTGGAGATTTTATTGATTTGCTTCATTTCTCTCCTTCTTTTGCTTAGATTCTCTAGGGGCCTATCTATCTTGTTTATTTTTTCAAAGTACCAGCTTTTTGTTTCATCAATTCTTTTCATTGTTTTTTTGTTTCCAATTTCATTGATTTCAGCTCTGATCTTGATTATTTCCTTCCTTCTGCTGGCTTTGGGGTTAGATTGTTCTTCCTTTTGGAGGGCTTTGAGATGAAGTGTAAGCTTATTTATTTGGGATCTCTGTGCATTTTTAATGTGGGCACTCAATGCTATGAATTTTCCCCTTAGGAAAGCTTTCATGCTATTCCAGAGGTTTTGATATGTTGTGTCTTCATTTTCATTCTCTTCCAAGAATTTGTGGATTACTTCTTTCATGTCTTCTTGTATCCATTCTTCATTTAATAGGGTATTATTCAATCTCCAAGAATATGTGTGTTTTCTGTTATGATTATTGCTGTTGATTGCTAGGGTCATAACGTTGTGGTCTGAAAGGACACATGGGATAATGTCTACTTTCTTATATTTGCTGAGATTATCTCTATGAACCAGAATATGATCTATTTTGGAAAAGGATCCATGTGCTGCAGAGAAGAAGGTGTATTCTGCTAACTTAGGATGGAAAATTCTATATATGTCTGTGAAGTCCATTTGGTTTATGGAGTTATTCAGGCTGGATATTTCTTTATTGATTTTTTGTTTTGATGATCTGTCTAATGGTGACAACGGAGTGTTGAAATCTCCCAGTATTATTGTGTTGTGATCCACGAGAGGTTTGATGTCGTGAAGTAATTTATTCACGTAATTGGGTGCACTGTTGTTTGGAGAGTAAATATTAACTATGGTTATTTCTTCCTGTTGAAGGGTTCCTTTTAGTACTAAGTAGTGGCCTTCTTTATCTCTTTTGATTTATTAATGATTGAAATTTACTTTGTCAGATATAAGTATAGCGACACCGGCTTGTTTTCTTTGGCCATAAGCATGTTAGATTTTTTTCCATCCTTTCAGCCTTAATCTGTGGATGTCTTTGCCTGTTAGGTGAGTTTCTGGTAAGCAGCATATGTTTGGATTTTGTTTTTTGATCCAGTCTGCAAGTCTGTGTCTTTTGAGTGGTGCATTTAGACCATTCACATTCAGTGTTAAGATAGAAGTGTGCAGTTGTTTCATAGTCATTGTGTCTTACTTAGCTATTTCCATGGTTGCCTTGGTTAGTTCTTGGTGGGTGTTGTGATACCTTCACTGAATTTCTTCAGTTTGTGGATGATGAGTATCAAGTGTTTGTTCTTCTGTCTGGAGTATTTCCTTGAGAATTCTTTGTAGGGCAGGTTTTCTATTAACAAATTCTGCCAGTTTTGTTTTATCATGGAAAGTTTTTATTTCTCCATCAAATTTGAAGCTGAGCTTTGCTGGATATACAATTCTAGGCTGCATGTTGTGGTCATTTAGACGTTGAAAGATATTATTCCAAGACCTTCTTGCTTCCAGTGTCTGGGTTGAAAAGTCACAGACAATTCTTATTGGCTTGCCTCTGAATGTGATTTGGCATTTTTCCCTTGCTGCTTTTAATATAGTTTCCTTGTTATCTCTGTCGTACATTTTGAATATGATGTGTCTAGGTGAGTTTCTCTTTTGATTAGGCCTATTGGGTGTCCTGTAAGCTTCCTGGATGAGCAATTCAGATTCTACTTTTATGTGGGAAAAATTTTCTTTCACGATGTCTTTGAGAATATTCCTCATACCATTGGTGCGTGTCTCAATTTCTTCCTGTATTCCAATTACTCTCAGATTGTTTCTTTTCATTTCATCCCAGACATTCTTGAAATACTGGTCATGCTCTTTCAATTTTTTTTCCTTTTTGATGTCCGTGAGATCTAGCTTGGTCAACCTGTCTTCATTTTCGGAGGTTCTTTCTTCATTGGCAGAGGTTCTATTTTCCACTGAAGTTATTCTATTATTGAATTCTTGCATAGTCCCTTTCAAGTCATTGACTACAGATTTGAGGTCTGTAACTTCCTTTTTGAGAGAATCTATTACTGTAACAATCGAGTCTTTCAAATCTTGGATTTTCTCCGTTATTCCCTTCATTATCTCTTCTTTTAAGTCAATGATCCTTTTTGTTGTCAGCTCATTGATATATTGTTCTAGATTTTCATCCCGGTCTCTGGCCATAGCCCCCTTATCAGGGGAGTTTTGGGAGTGTGGGTTTAAAGATCGATGCTCCCCAGCCCTCGCTGCTCCATACCTTCTTCAGGGCTTCAGCCAAGCCTTCTGGTCCCGTTTCCACCTGTGATCTCAGCTGCCTCCAGACGGAGTATTTAGAGCTTGTTTTGCAATCCCAAAGAGGTCTTGCCCTGATCGGGCAGGCTGGGAGTGTGGTAAACAACAAGGGGATGAAAGACTGTTCAGCTCCCACGCCCTTGCAGTTCCCGCACCCGCCTCTTCCGCGCAAACCGCTGCTCTGTGATTGTATGAACGCTATTTCCAGTCACTGATCCTGCCGCCAGACAGACACAGCACAGGTCCAGGAAGGGCCTTCGCCAGAATGCTGTCTTTAAAGCTGTGCGGGTTTTCTGTGCTGATGTGACTCAGGCGGGGGAAATGTAGGCGGAGAGTGCAATTGCCCCGCCGGTGGGCCAGCGGCCGCCGCGGCAGCACAGCTTCTCAGCCGAGACAGAGCAGAACACAGAATCCCTGGTCACTCCTACGTCTCTATTCCTCAAAACCACTGCTAAGATTAGGATTGGTGATTCACAATGCTAATCCCCCAAACGCACCTCAAAATACTGGTGAGAAGCTGGAGATATCCTGATCAGTTGCAGGGGTGCAGGGGAAGCCTTTTGTCTTCAGATCACCATCTTGGAACCGGATTATTTTATTTTCAAAGCCAATATATTGTTAACTTCAGTTGCTAACTATGTAATGTTTATAATGTAGTCTCAAGTTATTATTTTCATTAGTTCCCCAATTGTCCACACTCAATTAAAAGATGTAAACAAAATACCACCAGAGAGAAATTGATGAAAGTGAGGTTCTTGATGAGTTTATTGTACTCAGTAAATTCTGACATTGAGGGAGGGCACAAATGTGTGTAGACTATGTTAATGGCACAGTTTCCTCCAGAGGCTGTTGTTGCATACCCTAATTTTCATGCACACAACATGTGTTTACTCTGCCCTGATGGGTGTGCACCTCTTTGAGCACAGCCTCCCCTGAAGGGCAGAGCATTGTTAGGTAATAGCCCACCCCTCCCCTTCACCTCTCAGGGTTTGTCAGGTCTGCAGTCTCTGCTGTCCTCCTGACTGACTTCATAGGAAAGTGGGTGCTTTAGCCACAGTTCTGCCTGCCTTCCACTTGACCTTATTTGTTTTGGGCCAAGGCTCCCTTCCTCATGGGGCTTGCCTGGGCCCAGAACCCCCTGAAAGGAGCTCTCTGGCTGCCTGTGCTCTGGGCACTCCTGTCCACTGTCTGCTGCTCCCATGTCCCACCAGTATGGCGCTTCACATCCTCTGAGGTTGTGATTCCCAGGAAGGTACCCCACAGAAGGGGTGGAAGTGAGACACCAGACCAGCTCTCCTACAGCATTCGTTTCCGGGGCCAAAGGCATGTGGTCCACATGAAGCTCAAGAAGAACTTGATGCCCAGAAACTTTCCTCTTATTACTAACAATGATCAAGGGGCCATACAGGAGGACTACCCTTTTGTCCCTCAAGACTGTCACTATTATAGCCACCTGGAAGGGGTTCCCGGGTCCATGGCCACACTCGACACCTGCTATGGAGGTCTGCGTGGCATGCTTCAGGTGGATGACCTGACCTATGAAATCAAACCATTGCAGTCTTCTTCCAAATTTGAGCATGTGATTTCCCTGCTTGTGTCTGAAGGCCGAGGAGAAGCAGATAAATGTACCATTGAAGCAGAAGAGACAGATGAAGCACCTGAAGAGGTAAAGTTACCTGAAAGTCCTAGATCTGGTAGTATTTATCTGTGGCGCTTGCACATGAAACAATTAAAGCTTCATTACACAATTACTAATTCAATGTATAAGCTGGACAGTAATCGTTCCCACATAGTAGACAATATTGTTGTTATAACTAATGTCCTAGATTCTATTTATAGTCATATTGGTTTACACGTCTACATACGTATTCTGTGCATATGGGAAGATAAAGACCAATTTGATTTTTTCAAGTACGGTTCGGCTGAACAAGCTACTCATGAATTTGGATTATGGAAATATTATGGAATGTGGAAAGAAATTCAATGTGACACTTCAGTGGTTTATACAGCATATCAGGTAGGAACTGTATGGTATTTCGCTAGCTGGAATGGAATATGCAACCCCAATTGGGGAGCAATGTATGTGCATCTGGTGCGTTACCACTTATTTTTGGGTGCATGTGTTACAGCCCATGCAATTGGTCATAACATGGCCGTGGGCCATGACGGGAAAAATTGTATTTGTTTTCGAAGACAGAATTGTGTCATGGCTTCTGTGCCAGGTCTTCACGATATGTTCAGCAATTGTTCTTACAACGTAATCCATGATAGACTTAATTCCTGGGATCCTTGCTTCAGTGAGATTAATATTCCATACAATAATTTTCCTTATAATTCTAATCGTTGTGGCGATAAGAACGTAACTCTGCACGAGGAATGTGACTGTGGCTCCTTTAAAGAATGTGCCAACGACACATGTTGTGGTACCAACTGTGCCCTCACCTCTGGCAGTGTTTGTGACAAAGGAGGTTGCTGTGATCGATGTAGAATAATGCGTCCGGGATCGGTGTGCAGAGATACACTTGGTATTTGTGACCTTCCAGAATACTGTGATGGGAAAAGTCCTCTCTGCCCAGCGGACTTTTACATCCAGGATGGGACCCCATGTTCACCACTGTCTGTCTGTGTGAGAGGAAACTGCAGTGACCGTGATATGCAGTGTCAAGCCCTTTTTGGATACCAAGTAAAGGATGGTTCACCAATATGCTATAAAGAATTGAATAAAAAAGGTGACCGATTTGGAAACTGCGGGATTAAGATAGTACGGGGGGGAAGTCAACCTATGAGATGTGAAGCAGATGATGTATTTTGTGGAATGCTACACTGCAGCAATGTTGAACAACTACCTGGTGGAGGTGAGCACAGAACATTTCATCAAATATTAGCAGGTGATGTTAAATTGGAACTATGCTTTGGATATGATGCACACCATGGGGCAATGGTTCCAGAAATGGGGCTTGTAGTGGATGGGGCAACCTGTGGCCCTGGACAATACTGTTACAACAGGAACTGTACCTTTCATCAAGACATGGCATTTAACTGTGATGTGAAGACATGCCATTACAGAGGGGTGTGTAATAACCAAAAACACTGTCACTGTGTGAAGGGCTGGAAACCACCAAATTGTGAAGAAAGGGGATGGGGTGGCAGTGTTGATAGTGGCCCTCCACCAGACCTACAAATACGTTTGCGTGCCAATGTACATGTTAGTTTAAACAAGGTACTTGCTTTAATGCTTGGTCGTTTTGCTGCTTTTTGTCTTGTACTTCTAATTGGTACATTTTCCAAAGCAAAACAAGTGGTAGAAAAGCAAAGACGCAAAGATTGATTTGATAAGATTAGTAAGAGGCATGAATAATAATGGGACTCGCAGTGTGGAGAAAATCACACTGGAAGAAATGATCACTCAAAATTATATATGCTTTCCTTGATCCTGAGGTTGTCAAATTGAAGTTGGCCTTTTGAAATAAAATCACTGGGGAATTAAAAATATTTTCCTGTGCTTACATTCACTTAACAATTCATGTCTGATTGTGTGTGTGTGTGCGCGCACGCATGTGTGTGTGTGTGTGTGTGTGTGTGTGTGTGTGTTTGGAAGTTAAACCAAGGGTCTTTGAATACCAGGCAAGAGCTCAAACTCTGAGCTACACCCACTAATTTGGTCTTGGCCATAATGATCCCCAGAGGTGAAACAGGAACTCTTACGTGCACCAGCAAGAAGAAATTTTTTGAAGAGGTGGGTTCTAAGGTTTCCCATATGCCCCTGTACCCAGCACTGGTCACGCTAGTATGCTCGAGTGGGAACACTGTCACAATGTCTTTCCAGTTGGCAAGCACTGCATTTGTTGTTGTATGTTCTTTTTAGTGTTAATGGAAAACCAGTGAGCATAGAAATTGTAAGAGATTCTGATGGAGGACTAAAACAAACTCATGTGTTATGACCATCTTAAGTCTCAGCAGTGAGCTGACACATGCTTTCAAAATTACTGTAGAAAGAGAGCTACTCCTTTAGAATTTGTGAGACTACAGTGAACATGGAGACTTGAAATGTAGTTCTCCAAATGCAATCAAAGTGGATGAGGGCACCCAAAGAAAGCCAGGAACATTGTAGGCATTGAGGACACTCTAATGGCTATGGATCTCATTATCCTCATTTTACTCTTGGGTTGTGCTAAACCTGTGAAAGCCTGAGCATAAAGTCTTGGACACTTTATTGATAAGTAATCACATGAGGAACCATGGGCTATAAAAACAGTTCTTAATGCTTCTCATGATTGAAGTCATGGGCTCACATGCACAAAATCCCAGGAATTCCAAAATCACAGCCTGTCAATAACTTAATAGGCTGCAAATCGTATGGTACATTCATGTACAAAATTTAGTGAAAGGAAGCTGGTTTAGTTAGCTTTTCCACTGCTATTGACTAAAGACCTGACAAGAACTACTTTAGCAGGAAGAGTGTGTTTTGGGGCTCACAGTTTCAGAGGTGTCAGTCCACAGAATGCCAGCTCCATTTCGTGGAGCTCGAGGTGAGGCTAACATCATGATGGAAGAGTTGGCGGATGGAAGTTGCTCAGCGCATGGCCCCAGGATGCAGAGAGTGAGAGAACTCCACCTCAGCTACACAATATATATCCCAAAGGTACACCCCCAATGACCCACAGCCTCCAGCCACAACCTACCAAAATACAGTTACCACTCAGTTGATCCCTACCAGGGAATTAATTCATTAATTTGGGTTAAGGCTTGCTTACCCAATCACTCCACCTCTCAGTCATTTTGCATTGTGTCCCCCATTGAGCCTTTGGGCATACCATTCATCCAAAACATGAGATTCCACCCCTAGCCCTCCAAAACTCATGACAATCCCACAATGTAAATTATACTTAGTCCATTTTCAAGAGGGCCCATAGTCTTAACAATTACAATATTGCACAACAATCTCCACTGAGATTCAAGGCAAACTCTCAGCATGAGCTCCTGTAAAAACAACAAAATCAGGTCTCATATGTTTGATATAGAAAGGTCCATATTAAATATTTCCTTTCAGAAAAATAGGGGCATAGAAAGAAGGGACGGGACCAAAGCAAGCCTGAACTCCTGCTGGGCAAACCAGTCCTGTCATTCCATGTCTGTCTGACCTCTGGAGCACAAGACATTCTGATGTTCCCTGCCAAAAGGCTTGTGTAGCTCCACCCCTATGGCCTTGTTGGTTGCAGCCCACATGGCCTCTCTGCTGGCTTGTCTCTTCTCCATTCCTGAAGCTTTTGTAGGCAGACATTCCACAGTCCTTGCATCTCTTAATCTGGGTGATTTCCTTTGCAACTTCAGCTTCCTCCTCACATCTCCATGCATCTCCCTCTCAGGAGCTGCCCACAGGGACTTTGACCCTGGGGTACTTTGCCAGGCCTCCCAGGCCTTCTTTTAAAATCTTGGTGGAAGCCTCCATGATCCCCTAACTCCAGCATCCTGCAATCCTGCAAAACCAGCACCACATGGTTGCCACCAAGGTCTGCTGCCATCTCAAACAGTACTCAAGACTCAGGGTTGTGACTGCAGCAGCCTCTGAGTTGTCTGGGTTGCTGAGCATGGTGAAACAACTTCCTAGGCCACCCTGTGCAAAAAGGGTGCCTCACTGGACTCTGCTCAAAGACATTTTTACTTTTACTTTCTGAAGTCTGAGCTGGGTATGGTCTTGCTAATTCCTGAGATTTCCTCAAGCCACCTTTCTTTTTGCCTGTGGGCAAGGTCTTTTGGATTTTAGTTGTAGTAATATCTTTGACAGCAGCAACTTCATTAGCCCCAGTTTTACTTCTATCATTCAAATCCAAGTGTTCAAATCTTTCTTCTTTGCGTTCTGCTCCGGAATATCATCATAAACTGAGCTAAAAGCTGCCAGCAATACCCATGCCACCACCTGAATGCTATGCTGCCTAGAAATTTCATCTCCCAGATAAAGAAGTCCATCACTTCAAATTGGTTTCACAGAAGGCCTCAGGACATGGGCTAAATGAAGACAACCTCTTAGCCAGAGTGTAACACAAATGGTCTTTAGTCCGATTTCCAATAGAGTCCGTCTCTGAAACCTCCTGAGTCCTATTTTTACTCTCCACAAATGGATCAGCATTGTGGTATTCTGAGCACCCACCAGAATCACCCATTAATTTCTGCTTACAACAATCTAAAATATTTCCAGGTTGTACTGCTAACTATCTCAAAATTCCTCCTACAAATTCCAAATACATGGTCATGTTAGTAACAGCAACAACCCAACTTCTCGTTACCAATTTTTTTTCTCACCTTTTTTGCTGCTGTGACTAAAAGACCCAACAAAAACACTTTTAGGAAGAAAAATGCCTTTGGGGGTTCACCGTTTCAGAGGTCATAGTCCATAGAAGGCCAGTTCCATTCTTTGGGGCTCAAGGTGAGCCTGAACATCATGGTGGAAGAGTGTGGCAGAGGGAAGCAGGTCAACACATGGCTCCAGGAAATAGAGAACTCCACCTCAGATACACAACATGTATCCCAAAGGCACCCCCCCTCAGTGACCAACCTCCTGCCAAAACCTACCAGCCTACAGTTACCACCCAGTTGATCCCTATCAGGGCAATAATTCATTTGTTGGGATAAGGCTCTTATAACTCAATCATTTCACCACTCAGTCATGTAGCATCATCTTACACATTGAGCTTCTGGGGAACACCTTTCATCTGAAACATAACAGAAGCAGGAAGAACTGCTTCAAAAACATTGCTTTTGCTTGGAGTCTGGTAAGTGATCAGGATAATATACTCCTCCATTTAAGTGGCAAAGGTCTATCAAATTCTTCCTCTTAATGGTGAATGTGAATTAGGGTAACCACCAAAAGGGGGAAGATGGTGCAGGAGTAGAGAATCGGTGGGCTTGCCATGGTGACATTATGGTTTGTCTATCTTTCTAGAGTTCTGTCAGCCAGCAGTTCTTGCCCAGGTGTCTTATGTGGTAGAGCAAGCTGGATGCTTTTCCAGGAAGGGTCTGATTCTCTCTTTACTGAGCTTTCTCAAATATCAGTGGCTGCATTTGCACTTTGTACCAGTGCCTACTGAAAGAGAGTCTGGAGGACCACTGAGAAAGTACGGGTTTTTCTTCCTGATCCAAAGGCAATAACTGAATCTATAGCCAGACCTCCTAGGAGGGCAGTCATTTTGTTTCTGCTTGAGTATTCTGTTTGCCAAAGCATGATAACTGTGGTCTCGGAAGACTTCATCTCCTATCTCCTATTTCCTCACATCAGCTGATATTCTTATTGATGTGGTTTGTATTTATGAAGGCCTCTTTGTATATCTCGGGCTGTTACCATACACTGTGGTATGGTAAGGTTGAGTGAGTGTGGTTTTCTTGATGTTCATCCTGCTACCTTCAAAAATTGGTAAGCCCACATTTGTACCTAGGAGTGACTGGGATCTGCTAGTTCATCTGATGTTTCTGAGCAGTATTTGAGAACTCAGGTTGTGGGCCATCAACCAAAAGACATCAGTGTGAGTGTGAAGGTGTTACATGAGTGTTCTTGAAAAGGGGTATCTAATTGATGCCATGTATTAGAGAGTCTCATATCAGTACTGCAGCATAGGTAAAGCATGGTACAGTGATGCACAATATAATAAGGTACGCCTGCAATAGGTGACCAATTCGGCAACTATGGGGTTAAGTTGCAATGAGAAGAAGCGAAAAGTTACAGTTTGAACAAGTTGATGTTTTTGTGGAATGCTGCATGGCAAGAGCATCGACCATATTCCCAGTGGAGGTAATCACAAGTACATTTTGCCATGAGAGCATAAGATGCTAAAGAGGAAACATGTATTGGATGTAATTCACACCATGGGACAGAATGGCCAGAAAAGGGGCTTGTACTAACTGGATGGTGCAACATGTGACACAGGAAAACCCTGTCTTTGACACAATTGCACTTTTCATCAAGGCATAGATTTTGACTGTGATGTGAAGAAATGCAACTTCAGAGGGATAACAGGAACAATCACCTGTTAATGCCCAGTTGTTAAATGAAAGAAATCAGGCAGGGAAAGACAAATGCAGCTTGCCCTCACATACACGTGGAGTCAACATACTTGGTCTCATGGAAGTAGTGGGTTGGATGGTTGTTATCTGAGGCCAGAATTATGTTGGAGTGGAGAGAATGGGGAGAGCATCAGTTACTGGTGCACGGTGCATTACAAGGAAGGAATAGCATCCAATGTTCTATAGTACATAGGTTCAGGAGGGGTGAAAGCAACTAAGCGTATTTCAAAATGGCTAGTGGTTTGTAATATTCTTAACCGGAGAAACAATCAAGCTGAGGTGATAGATGTGCCAGTTTCCCTGAGCATGTACAGTTATGTTGCATTTAGACATAAAAATATACTTTACCTCGTCCCTATCTGCGTAGGTGGATTACCCCCCTGTGAACAGAAAAGATCAGGAAGTGGAATAGACAGTGGCTCTCCACCTGACAAAGAGCACATTATGTGAGTCATGCTACTGCAAATGAGGTGCTACCATGCATGTTCCCTGTAATTTTTATTCTTATTTTATTTGCTTAGTGTTACTCAGCTTTCACAAGACAGAGCAGTTACAGAAACAAAGTATGTTTTAAAACATAAATTCAAAGATGGTGAATGAATCTGAGTAGTTTCTAATGGGAGTCCATTAAAATCTGAGTAATTCTAAATGTGTGGGCAATGAAGAAAGCTGCATTGGTGCCTGCTTGAGAAATGTCATCAATAATTACCCAGATAATTACATAATCTTTGAGTTTCTCTGAAGTTGTCACCTCCTAATTAAATCACTGGAAATAAAAATGGGGTCTCTGTATTAAAATTTCCTTGACATTTCATGTCTGCTTTACTGCTTTTTCTGGGTCAATGGATTCAATTTTCATATTTCTAATATTCCTCTAGTCCAAAGAGAAAGAAATAGATTCACCAACAGGGAGACCTATATTAAAAGCAACGTATTGAAATTGCATTCATCTTTGCATAGTACACACACAAAAAAATAGTACATATTATGGGATCCAATGTGATCCTTTCACACTTGTGTACATGCACAATGTTTAAATCAGGTCAGTCATACATGGCTCTTCAAACAGCTATCATTTCTTCATGATGAAAGCATCAAAGTGCTTGCTGGTGGCATTTAGAGATATGCATTACATTATCATAATCTTCAGGCTCCCTGCTGTGGGAGAGAATCCCAGAACTCATTACTTCCGTGTCACGTAACTTAGTACCCATTGCTCCACCTGTCCTCCTCCTTCTCTTCCCAGACTCTAGGAACAACTGTTCCCTCAACTTCCATGAGATCAACTGCTTTATATTCCACCATTAAAGGGAGATCATGCCATATTTGCATTTCTGTGTTAGGCTTAGTTCACTTGACAGAAATGATTTCTAGTTCCAATCCCGTTGTCTCAAGGGACAGGATTTCATTCTTTTTATGGTCAATAGGATTCAATTGGGTATATGTACCACATTTCCTTTACCCATTCATCAGTTGATGATCATTTAGGTTGCTTCTATTTCTTGATCATTGTGTGTAGTGCTGCAATAACCACGTGGGACTCTGACATACTGATTTCATTTCCTTTCGGCATATCCAGAAGTGGAATTCTGGATCATCAGATCAAATGTTCTGTAGACGTCTGATTGGCCCATTTTGTCTTGGGTGCATGTTAATTCTGCTATTTTTTTCTCTGCTTTTCTGTCAGGATATATTTCCATTCTGGAAAGTGAGGCATTATTCCTTCCTGCTATTGTTGCAATCTCTCTCTCCCCTCAGGTCCTTTAATATTTGCTTTATATATTTGGGTGCTCTGATAATGGGTGCACATGCATTTGGAATTATTACCTCTTCCTGAACTGGTCCCTTTATCTTCATATGTTGACCTTCTTAGTCTCTTCTTGCTAACTTTGACTTCAAGTCTGTTTTATCTCGTGTCCACACTGCTAGTCCTGCTTTCTCCTGCATTCCATTTTCATGAAACATCTTCTTCTGTCCATTAATTTTAGTACATGCTGCTTTTTAGAGTTGAAGTGAGTTTCACATAAGCCATTGAGGGTCAGGTTTGTGTAATTTGTTTATTCAGTCAGTCCTCCTACATCTTTCCACGGTAGTATTTAAACCTTTAACTTTTAAAGCTATTATGGATAAGTAAGGTCTTACTGGAACCATTCTGTAACTCCTTTGCTAGGCTTAATATAGTTCTTCCACCCCCACCTTTTATGGGATTCTAATTGGCTCTAGAAATGTATTTTGATTCCTTACTCTTTACCTTTTGTGTGTCTATTATAAATTGTGGGGGTCTTGCCCACCAGTGTTACCAAAAACATGATTTTAACTAGCTATTCAGAAATTATGATCATAAGAATATGGAAAGAAAAAAAGAAATAGAAGATGTACTAATAAAATTTTCCATTTGCACTCCATTGTATCCCACATTTTGATTTTTAGATGTACTATTTTACATGGAATTATTTATCCTCAAACATGCTCATATGGACACCTGTAAAATTGTTCTGTTTTTAGTCTTTGTCTTCTTTGTAAGTATGGTGTTATGAGTTAGGTTTGTGGTTTCCCCCAAAAGCACATGTGTGAGAAAATGTTAAGAATGTTCAAGGATCAAAAGATGAGATTATGAGAGGTGTCATATAATCAGTGCCTGAATCCACTGAAGGATTATCTGGGCAGTAACAGGAGGCAGGTAGGGTGTGACTGGAGGAAGTAAGTCACTGGGGTTGTATGTCTTCGAGGGTTATAGATTGTTCCAGATATACAGAGCTCTCTTTCTATGCTTCCTCTTGCCATGTCCTGAGCTATATTCCTCTGCTATGCCCTTTGGCCTGGTGTTCTGCCTCATAGGCCCCAGATCTATGGGATCAGCCACCTATGACTGAGATCTCTCAAACCATAAGCCAAAATAAATGTGTACTCTTCTATAGTCTTTTTTTTAATTGAGGGATTTATTATAGAACAATCATACAAGTTTTTAACAAAATAATATAAAATGTGTATATATTATGGACATTAAAATTACCCCGAGGAGTGCCCCCCCATTACCCACCCTTATCCTTCCCTTCCCCTTCACAAAATATCTCTAAAGAAGTATTATGTTGTATAACATTACACCTTATCTGGATTTAACACATGATACTACACGAACTCTCTCAATGGCCAGGGTCTAGTTCCAGCCTCCACAGGTGAGTGGAGACATTCGACCCCTGGTTCTCTGGGTTAAGCTGATTTTACTCAGCATAATTTCTTCCAAAGCCATCCATTTACCTTCAAAGACTGCAATATCATTGTTTCTAATTGCTGTGTAAAATTCCATGGTGTATGTATGTATGTGTATGTGTATGTATGTGTATATATATATATATATATATATATATATAT